>CAUYQU010104212.1:0-222690 GCA_963574635.1 Cheracebus regulus | reverse complement strand
TGAATCATTAAAAAAACTCAGAGACAACAGATGCAGGAGAGGATGTGGAGAAATAGGAACACTTTTACACTGTTCGTGGGAGTGTAAATTTGTTCAACCATTGTGGAAGACAGTGTGGCAATTCCTCAAGGATCTAGAAATTTGACCCAGCAATCCCATTACTGGGTATATACCCAAAGGATTATAAATCATTCTATTATAAAGACATATGTACACGTATGCTCATTGTGGCACTGTTTACAATAGCAAAGACTTGGAACCAACCCAAATGCTCATCAGTAATAGACTGGATAAAGAAAATATGGCACATATATACCATGGAATACTATGCAGCCATATAAAAGGATGAGTTCATGTCCTTTGCAGGGACATGGATGAATCTGGAAACCATCATTCTCAGCAAAATGACACAAGAACAGAAAACCAAACACCGCACGTTCTTACTCATAAGTGGTTGTTGAACAATGAGAACACATGGATACAGAGAGGAGAACATCACACACCAGAGCGTGTCAGTGGTAGGGGGCGGTTAGGGGAGGGATAGCAGAGGGTGGGGGATTGGGAAAGGATAACATTAGGAGAAATACCTAATGTAGATGATGAGGGGATGGATGCAGTAAACCACCATGGCATGTGTATACCTATGTAACAATCCTACAAGATCTGCACATGTACCCCAGAACTTAAAGTATAATTTAAAAAAAAAATACTGATTCAAAACTTATTAAAAAAAAAAGAGGTGAAAGAAAATGGGCTCCTTATCTTCTTCCCTAAATTTGTGGTGCTCCTATCCAGGTCAGGAACCCCACATGAATACATACCATCGCTTTTCCAAGTTTGTCTCCTCACTGAATCACTCCCCAGCTCTAAGTGACTTGTGTGAGTGTCTATGAAGTTTTAAGGAAAAACTACATATAATTTTGCGTTGATCTTTATGAATCTCTATAGCAACATGGAAAGCTGCTCAACTTTTCAAAACAAATCTAACCATGTTATCATTCTGCTTTCATTTCAAGTAATGGCTACAATGTATTGAACATATAACTAAGCAATGTATGCCAGACACTGTATTAACTGCTTTATATGGATCTCATTTACTCCCACACCTCTGACGTGTATACTGCCACTATCCCTGTTTTATAGCTGAGTAAACCTGGAGATATGGAATGGTTACGCTGTTTTTCCAAGGGTATACAGCTAGAAAATAAGAGGCAGCTAGAACTTGAGCCCACTGAATTCTAATGGTGTCACCATAAAGCCTCTGGGCTGGGGATCTCCTGTCTCCATCACTCCCCACTCTGTTCCCACTCTGCTCTATACCCCAGGAGTCTGGTCTCTACGAACTCCAACAAGCTTCCCTGGCCCCTTTGGATTCAGTGAGTTTGGGTGATAGAATCCAGGCAGGAGATGAGAAGGAGGGAAGAACAGGTCAGGATATTTATTTCTCTGGGTCCTTCCTGTAAGGTCACCTCAGCCTAACTTCCTCAATGGAAGGTCACCATCCTCTAAAGGCAGACTCTTATCCATACCTCTGTCCTTCGAGGTTCCCACAGCTGCTCCCTCCCCTTGTCCCTAGGTCAAGGGGAGGTCAAAGCTTTGCCATTGCTGATCTGTTTCTACAGTATCACCTGTGGTTTCCCTACACCCAGCCCACAACTTTGTAAGCAGTCCCATTGTAAACAAACTCTTTAATATATCCTGATTTGAATGTGCCATCTGGTTCCTCTTGGAACTCTGACTGATAGAGCCTTTCTAATAAGCCTTTGGTCTAGGAGTAACAAAATAACTGTTTTCCAATAATTCCATGCTTTTCTACACCTCTGTGTCTGTGTATTCCAGGCTGCTTCCAAGTGAAATGCTCTTTCCCACTTTTTCTGCTGGCAAATTCTAACTCCTTCTTTGTGACTTATCAAGGCAGTTATTTTATTCAAACTTCCTTTGACTCTCCCCTCCTTGCAATGGGCAAAATAATGGGCTTTAAAAATAATACTCAGTAACCATCTACAACTTGGACAACACATTATACTGTATACATGTGAGACTGGCAAAATCTCAGCATGTACCATTCTTCCTGGTATGCAGTAGGTAAAACAAATGATCAATGGAGGCTGGAATGAATATATGCTGTTATATATATTCTTTATTCTGCTCTACCCGCAAATTAACATCACAGGCATTCCACTGAACAACACAGAAGCCCATACATATCCATGCTGGTTCATTTTGACTGAGCTAAGAGACGCCCAGATAACTGATTAAACATTATTTCTGAGTATGTCAGTGAGGGTGTTTCCAGAAGAGATTAGCATTTGAATTAGTGAACCGAGTAAAATAGATATCCTTTCCCAATATGGATGGACGTCAATTAATTGACTGAAGGGCTGAAAAGAACAAAAAGGTAGATGAAGGGAAAATTCACTCTCTTTGCTTGAGCTGAAATATTCACCTTCTGCTGCTTTTAGACACTGGCACTCCTGGTTCTTGGACCTTGGGCCTTAGATTAAATAACACCATAGGGTTTCTTGGTTCTCCAGTTTACAGAGAACAGATCATGAGACTTCTTGGCCTCCATAACTGCATGAAACTATTTCATATATATATGTGTGTATCTATCCATTCAGCCAGCCAGCCATCCATCCATCCATCCTGTTGGTTTCTGGTTCTGTTTTCCCTCATATATTATTACATATAAAGACAGTATTATATATACATAATAGTAAGATCTATATATAGTATATAACACAATATTTTATATATATATCTCCATCCAGCCAGCTGCCAGCCAGCCATCCTGTTGGTCTCTGGTTCTGTTTTCTCTCATATATTATTATATATAAAGAGAGTATTATATATACAAAATAGTAAGACATATATAGTATATAACACAATATTATATATATATATTTATAATATATATATATTGTACTAAGACCTTTAAAATGAGATATTTCTGGAAAACCTAAATTCTACATAAATTTATTATTTCTTTATAAAAATGCATAGGGAGCAGAGGGAAGGCAATTAACAAGATATACTTTGAATGTAAGCTTGCAGGTTACATTTTCTCTTTAACAACTTGATTTACTAAGAAAAATACTTGCTTAAACCTTTTAAAAATGTAAGTAGTTTTTCAGTAGTTCATTATATAATCATTTAGTTTTAAATTCTATTACAATTCACTTTTTAAAATAGATCTTAAAGCCACGCATATTTACATCAAAATAGTAACTGATTCATACTTACCTAAATAGCTTAATGACTCATTAAAACAACTTTCCTTTCTGTTAAGTCATATTTCTTCCTTCATTCATAATTCAGTTCTCATAAGTCATTAGTTATTTCCAAAGAAGGATGTATTACAGTCATAGACTACTTCTGTTCTTAGAACTTAGGATGCCATCTCTTTCAGAGCAAAATATCTAACACTTCTATGAAAATTTTCAATGATTTAACACTGGTCTTAGATCTGAAGATTTATTATTAAGACATGGTTTCTCAGAAAGCAAACTCCTGGTCTAGTGTGTTTAAGTGATTTGATTCTGCATGTTTAGTAACTTTAGTTAGTGCTCAATTGATTTCACTATGGAACATATTTCCTCCTCTCATGAAAGTACATAACAATACCCCTGATTAACAGCTTAATTCATGCAGCATATAACATTCATAGATGCTAATACCTCTTTGAAGGGCACTTAGTATTTAGAAATCATTTTGCCTCCACTGAATGACCAAACCATGGTGTTCAAAATAAAACATATGCCTGACATAATAATATGGCAAGTATCTATTAGTCAGTAAATGGATATTGCTTTGCATGATGTATTTTCATTTCAGAAAATGAGTCCTTAAGAAACTCTACAAATCGCTCTTTTGCATACCAATGAAATTTGGTAAAAGGAGAAAGGGGCTATGTTCAGGACCCCGCCCCAACTCTTTTTTTCTTTGAGATGGAGTCTCATTCTGTCACCCAGGCTGGAGGGCAGTGGTGTAATCTCAGCTCACTGCATCCTGTGCCTCCGAGGTTCAAGTGATTCTCCTGCCTCAGCCTCTTGAGTAGTAGAAACAGGGTTTCACCATGTTGGCCAGGCTGGTCTCAAACTCCTGACCTGAAGTGATCTGCCTACCTTGTCCTCCCAAAATGCTGGGATTTTAGGCATGAGCCACCATGCCCAGCCTGCTAACCCTTTATCATATGCCATTTCATTTGACCCTTGCTATGGTCTGAATGCCCCCTCCAAAATTCATACTGCAATTTAATTACAGGAGCTAGGACCTCTAAGAAGTGATTAGGTTATGGCAGCTCTACCCTCATGAATGGATTAATGCTGTTATCACTTATCCTGGGAGTATGTTACTGATGTTGGGAACGGCTTTGTTATAAAAGCAAGCTTTCTCTCACATTCTCTTGCCCTTCTGCCTTCCACTCTCATGCCATGAGATGAACCTCACAAGACACTGGCATCATGGTCTTGGACTTTCTAGCTTCCAGAGTAATGAGCCTGTATAAACCTCTTTTCTTTATAAATTACCTAGACTGGTATTCTTCTACAGCAGCAGCAAACAGACTAAGACAATCCTATAGATGGCATCACTACCAAAGTCAGAAAGGCTAACGAGCTAGCTGAGGCTCTGATTTCTAATCCCATGTTCTTCCCATTAAATCATGTTGTCAGCTCACATAGGTTGAGGCTATACATATGCTAAATGAAAGTATCCATCTGACAGATTCAACTTGAGATTCTACTTTGCCCCATTATATTTGTTCTCTGAGGAGAGTGAAGGAGAAGAAAAGGAGAGATTTTTGATTTAGGCCATTATCACTGAGCCTTATCAACAGTGAAGTAATCTCTAAAATGAGCTCAACTTTCCCATAAAAATACTAAATACTTATAGATACTGGACTGGCCCTTTGATTTTAATTCTCAGAACATCAGTGTTTTTAATGTTTTATCATTAGTTCTTTTTAATTAAGTCAGGTAATAATGCTGCCTGGACATTCAATCCTGAAATGAATGGCTTCAATTATCCCAGGGCCTGTTTCTCAATCAAGAGCCAAAGCCCTCGGACCAAATAGCTAACATTCCTCAAAGTACGTCTAGATTATTTTCTGAAAAGAATTCAAAGAATATTACATCTTAGTTAATTTTTTAGAGAATGCACTGTTTTTATTGAAAGGGAATTTTTGCTAATTTTTTTTTCTTTCTAAAGATATTGGAAAGTCTAAGAAAACTCTTACTCTAAAAAATCAGGAGGTAAGAAAATCTCACACCAAACTCCCTCAGATTATGTTCTTAGTCAAAATACGTTTGATGTATTTGAAACACTTGATGCCTTTACGAACAAACTTACCTTGATTTATTATGTGAAATCATAATTAGCTATTTTAATTCTTTTTTTCTTTCTTTCTTTATTTTTGAGATGGACTCTCGCTCAGTTGTCAGGCTGGCGTGCAGTGGTGAAATCTCAGCTCACTGCAACCTCCACCTCCCGGGTTCAAGGGATTCTCCTGGCTCAGCCTCCTGAGTAGCTGGGACTACAGGTGCCTGCTACCACGCCCAGCTAATTTTTGTATTTTTAGTAGAGATGGGGTTTCACCACCTTGGCCAGGATGGCCTCCATCTCTTGACCTTGTGATGTGCCCACCTTGGCCTCCCAAAGTATTGTGATTATTTAATTGCTTATTGTTGTTTTAAAATATACAATTTTTATTAACTGAAGCAAACGTTACATGGAGTGGCCTATAGAAACTTAACAATGGATGAATTTTGGCAAATGTATACACACATTAAATGAAAGCTCTAATCAAGTTATGAAATACTTCTACCACCCTAGGAAATTCCCCAGTGCTCACCTGCAATCAAGCTTCACCTCTTTCATGGAAACTGCTGTTCTTATTTCTATCACCATAAATAAGTTTTGCCTGTTCTGGAAATTAATATGAAGTATGTACACTTTTGTATTAAAGTTCTTTCAACTATTTGGAGAAGTCCACCATGCATTTACATGAATCAGTGGTTTTTCTTGTTATGGGTGAAAGACTTTTTATTCCATGAAATGAAAATCTAACATTTGATCTATTCTCTTGATGGACTTTTGGGGTATTTCCAGTTTAGAATCTTTACAAGTAAAGCAACTGTGAACATTTGTGTAGCAAATCTTCTGTGGATATATACTTTCCTTTTGTAGGGGTAAATACCAGGGAATGAAACTGTTAAATTATAAAACATGCTTTTTTTTTTTTTGAAACTGAGAAACTGTCCAAAGTGGTTGTCCATTTCATATTCCCACTAGCTATGTTTAAGTATTTCTGTTACTCTATGATCTTATTCACTGGATGTTTTAATTTTAGCTCTTCAAGTGGATGTAGAGTGGTATCTCATTCTTGTTTTGATTGTGTACTTTCATGGAAAATAATGATACTGAGCAACTTTTAATGGAATTACCAGTCATTTGAAAACATATACATATTCATTTATTTATCTGGGCATTCTATCTGTTGAAATATTTCACCTTTTATGTTATTTTATTGGGGTGTTTATTATGAAATGAAGTATAGAAATTTATATATACACACATATGTTCTGCATACATGTCTTTTGTCTGATATATGTATTTTAAGTATTTTTCTTCAATCTGTAGTTTGTCTTTCTATTTTCTTAACTGGGTCTTTTGATAATCAGAAGGTTTTTATTTTAATGAAGTTCAATGTATTAACTTACTTTTTCTTTTATAGCTAGCGCTTTTGGTGTGCTCTTTCAGAAATCTCTGCCTAAGACTGTAAGATATTTTTCCTCTAATTTGTTATAGAATTTCTACAGTTTTTGCCTTTATATGTAAATGTATAAAGCATCTCAAAATAATTCATGATTTTTTAACTTTTCCTCTGTTTAGATAATTTCTATTGATATGGCTCAAAGTTCACTGACCTTTTAGCATGCTTTAGCATGCAGAGTCTAGTTGGCTGTTAAATCCATTCAGTATATTTCAATCATGGCATTTTTCTTTTCTTTTTTTTTCTTGTTTTCCTGAGACAGGGTTTCACCTGGCTGGAGTGCAGTGGCATGATCAGAACTCACTGCAACCTCAACCTCCCAGGCTCAAGCGATCCTCCCACCTCAGCCTCCTGTGTAGCTCAAATCACAGGTGTGCACCAGCATGCCTTGCTAATTTTAATTTTTTTGTAGAGGTGGGCTCTCACCATGTTACCCTGGCTAGTCTTGAACTTCTATCAAACAATTCTCCCACCTCAGCCTCACAAAGTGCTGGAATTACAGGCATGAGCCACTATGCCCAGCCATGGCACTTTCTGATCCTAGAATTTCCATTTGATTTTTATAGCAGTTTTTTGGTAAGATTCTTCATCTGTTCATGACTAGTATCCATGTTTTCCTTTAAGTTATTTAACAATATTATAATGGCTATGCTAACTCTAATATCTTAGTCATCTTCCATCTGTTTCCAGTGATTCCTTGTTTTCTTCATTAGTTGTCTTCTTCACATGCATTATAATTATGAATGATACACATCCTAAGGTGTCTGAATTATCTTTTCTTTCCTTATCATACTGAGTATTTTTGTGGCAGTCATTTAAATTATTGGCAGATCCTCTTGATCCGTTCATGCTTGTTTTTATACTCTGCTAGAGTGGGCCTATTTGGTTTTATTCTTCATTTTAGATTGTGACTCTCCTAAGGTATTTCTATAGCCCCAGCTGAGTTTCTAAGCAGTTGAGCAAGACCCTCTACTCTGGCTAGGACAGGACTCCATTATCTCTCAGCAATGTGTGACCTTCGGTGACTCTGTTAAGAAAGTTCTGCAGAGGCCACCCTCTACTATGTCTTACAGAGTCCCACCCTGTGCATAGACAGCCTAGCCACTGGCCAATGACATACGAGTAATCCTCATTAAACCAATACAAAGACAAGTTTGACAGTATTTCACAGAGCATCTTTTAAGCCACAGAGAAAAAACAGTCATAATTAACTATGTTGGCAATAATTTAAAGCTACATAAAAAAGATGTTTGTAACATATCTGTGTTATCCTGATAGAAGAATACACTATAAGAGTACTTGATTCACCGCCTATGTTCAAGAGCTTTGAATCTCAATTCTTCACACCTCATGCCATTTTTTTCCTAATATGTAAAACGAAGAGCTGCTAGAAAAACTTATGTCATCTGTATTAAGTTTACGGTATACACTTGTGTTAACAACATTTTTGGCCAAGATTCAAAATGACTTCATGTTTTCTGAAGCCCAATTCAGTCAGAACTTGAGGTCAAGCAAAGAAATCAGGTGTAAGAGCTGACATAAAAACAGATTTCCCCTTCAACACACTTTCAAGTATTTTAGAAATTAACTGTTTGGCATGTTTTTCTATTCATACTCCAGATCCTCTCACCCAGTAAAATTACCTCCTCCCAGGGCTTTCATTAGTGTCAGTTCACTGACGATGCCCATGTCATTTCAAGGTCACACCTGCTCATGAGTGTAAATATTCATCTAGATATCCACCTTGAATCCAAAAATTCCACAACAGAATTCCTTCTCTCCTTCCCACAAAAACCTGTACCTCTTTATGAACCTGCATTCTGGCTGCACGATATACCTAGTCACCTAGAGGTGCACTCATACCCCCTTTCTCTTTCAGCTTTTCACCTATCTGATGCAACACTAAACCCAAATAGCTTCCTTCTTTAATTATATCTGAAGTTTGTCCCTCTGTTTCCACCTCTGCTCCAAAGCAATTTTTTTCCCCTGGCTTACTCTATTCCCACAGCCTTCAAACGAATCTCTTCCCTCCTATCCATCCACAACACAGCTTCTAAGTGCTTTTCTTAAAATACTCATTTGATAACATAGTTTCCTGGTTTAAAACTTACCAAGTATTCCCAAACATCCCTAGAAAAAAGTTCACATTGCTTTTCTGCCTCCTGCTGCCTTTTAATTCACTTCTCTGATAATTTCCATCATAGCTTCCCAGTTAAACGAAACCAGTTGAATTGCTTGGGTGTGTCAGATAGTTTCAGGACCTTAGCCCTTTGCACAAGGCAAACCATCCACATGTTCATTCTTGGGACTCAGATCAAATATATGTACCCATCTCTGAATATCTGAGGTAGAAGAGCCTGGTTCTTCTGACCACTACATTGTTCTGATCTGTTGATTTTACTGGATTTATTTGAAATGATCCGTTTGTCCTCTGTTAGACTGTGAATTCCCTACGTAGAGGGAGCATAATAAATATATCTTTATTCTCCTGGGTCTAGCACAATGCTTCACCCACAGTGTATTTCCAATATACTGTGGGTGACACATGAACTAAATAAAAATTCCCACCTCTATTAAAGCACAGAGGCAACACTGTGGCTGTCACAAAGGGAAGTTCTCAAGATTGAAGTGTTGCCCAGTCGCTGTGACTGAAGTTGCTGAAATCAACACCATCACGACAACTGGTTCTTTAGAATAAAGAAAAAGCATCTAGTTATTTTTATTACCAGCCTCTGCCTATGTTCTTTCTTTCTTTATAATATGGCTGGTCAAGTTTTCTAATTTATGTGATCTTTAGTCCTTTATACCTAGATCTATTTAGTTATATATTATACAGAACTAAAACCATTCAGAGACAAGAGTGGTTAGGATTTTTACCTCATCTTGTGATGATCCTTTAGCAAGTAACTGTAACTTTTCAAAAATTATTTTAAAATACTTTAACTGGCAACCTAACAGCTTGTTTATACCCAAATGAGTATCTTTAGTAAATCTGGACTCTAGAAATCGTCTTCCATTTTCCCCCCTCAAGCTTCTCTCTCAGTCTTATACTCATTTGATAAAGCAGAAAGCCACGGAATGTCCTGCTTCTGTTGAATGTTCCACTGTGCTCTGTTAGTGGCACATCTAATACTGAGAGGCTACAAAAAGCATGGGTGGGGTTTATACCATTAGGACAAATACCTTTTTTAAAGCCCTGGTAGGTGCATAATCAGTATTTGAATGGCTGATGGTGCAGATAACATTAATTTTAGTTGCTACTTAATAAGCATTTACTATGTATGAAATAGCATGTTGAATGCTCATACACATGGTCTCATTCAGTCCAGAAAGGTGGGTTATTGCATCTTTATAAGAAGAGACAACCCGGAGGTGGGGAAGACGGAGAAGCACAGCAAAACTCCAGGAGAAGGCTCAAATTTTACTGCTGCCTCGGACTTTAGCTCTCTTCCTTTCTCAGAATCAGCTTCTTGTTCAGAGAGTAAAACTAGGCTGCCTCTAATGCTGTCTCCACCTTGAAGGTTTCAGAATTTCAGTCAAAATGGTACTACAATCCATCTGTGAGGGGAAAAAATTAGACTTTACTTCATCATAAAATACTTACTAAAAATGCATTTTTTAGCGTAGCCAAAGGAAATGAGAAGAATTAAAGCAGCCCAAAGTACCTAGAAATACATAGACTGTGTTCCTCCTCAGTGGTAGTTTTAATTTTTTAAATGAATTTTTTAATTGATACATAATAGATATATATTTTCAGGTTACATGTGATAATTTAATACATTCATATAATTTGTAATGGTCAAAACAGTATAAATGTAATTGGGATATCCATCACCTTAAATATTAAATATTCATCTTTTTAATGCTATGACCATTCTAATTATTAAATATTTTCTTCTAGCTATTTTTTTTTTAGGAGATGGCATCTTGCTCCATTGCCTGGGCTGGAGTGAGGTGGGTATTCACAGGCGACATCATAGCTCATGGCAGCCCAAATTCCTGGGTTCAAGTGATCCTCCTGCCTTTGTCTTCCAAGTAGCTGAAAATGCAGGCTCATACCAATGAGCCTAGCTCTCAAGTAGGGGATTTTTAACTAAAAATAT
Organism: Cheracebus regulus; assembly: GCA_963574635.1. NCBI lineage: Eukaryota > Metazoa > Chordata > Mammalia > Primates > Pitheciidae > Cheracebus > Cheracebus regulus. Next base: position 211,815 of record CAUYQU010104212.1, on the reverse strand, counting down.
GTAAAGGTTACTACATGGCTCTTCCTTTTATATTTCAATCTTATTGGAATGAAAAGCAATTATAACTTCTAACATTAAAGTTACCATTCTGTCCAGTGATTTAACTTAGAAAGTATAATAAAACTGCAAATCTATTTCCAAAGTACATTCAAAAACAGCCCCAGATAGCTGAGCATTCACAAATCGATTTTATGGCCATTTGCAAAGGTAGTAGGACATTAGGGAAGCAAAGAAAGAGAGCAATGACTGATTCTTTGAGAGCTTAACCTCATTTTAGCAGATTTCTGTGTGTTTTTTTTTTTAAGCTCAAAATGTTTACCTAACAAGTAAATCAAATGTAGCTTTCTGTAGATCCTCATTAAAATTCTAATTTATTTTCCCAACAGAATCTTCATAATTATGTAAAAAATTGGCAGGGCCCTGCTAGCAACACGTCCTATACTTTTACACCATAAAGCTCTTGAGCTGATAAGCAAGCTGCAGACAGAAGGCATTTTCTTGACATACCTCACTGCACTGTGGAGGTGTCTCCAGAATGGCTTAACTGCATCATGTAGTTTTACCCAAATGGTCTCTGAACAAGTGTTAAAAGGGATGTAAATGCCTGAGCCCTCACCATGTTGTTTCCTAGCCTAAAAAGTCAGAAATGTGGACTATTCCTGCTTCTTTCTGTGAGAAGACAGAAAATGAAGAGACTGGTTCATCTTTAAACCAACTTTCCAAGCTTACCTGAGCATAGCACACCACCCTTTCACTGCCACCCTCTTTTCTTTCCCTTGGAAATTCATATTAGCATTCTATAGGACATCACTGGAAGGTTAATCTGATTGTGGCCACATCCATAATTAGGTATTTAGAATATTATGTTAAAAAATAGAGTTAATGTCATGAGTCTGTCTGCTTCTCTCTATCTCATTGTATTTTCCCTTCATCTTCTTGGTTTCTTTTTCTTCCTCCATCTCCAACACATGTCCACAGTTGGATTTTAAATTATCGGTCCAAGACAAAAAGAGTCATGAGTACAAGTTCAGGTCAATCTACTTCAATGAACAAACAATCGAAAGCTCTTTACTTCCTGATGGCAAAAATATATAAAATTAGTGACATCTACTTCAATATGCATTAACCTCTTTTTAAAAAGATGCCTCTTTTATCTACTGTTCTTAATTTGCTTTAGGATGTCTTATTTCTTCCTTATCTGTGGCTCCTACTGTATCACAGATGTTTTTTAAAAAAATGTATTTGGAGGCTGATATGATCAGTGTACTTCCTCTGAAATTAAAGTTTCTTTTGATATTGAGTTCAATATATTCAGAGTGGAAATCAAATGACTTTTGCTGGTTACAAAGATTTTAGTTAAAAGAGATGAATTTAATCCACTGGTGTTGGGTTTCACAATCAAATAAATAACTCATTTCTGTTCTAGAGCCTATCAAATAAAAATGTCAGAATAACTGAATTAAAATCATATGAAATTTATGTATTTATTCAACAAACATTTATTAAATATCTTTTATGTGACAGATAATACTGAGCAATGGAGATACTGATGTAAATAGTGTAGACCCTATTCTTGCCTTCAACAGCTTCTAGTCTAGCAGAGAAGGCACATATTAATTATGTATTTGAATGTACCATGATCTGTGTGTACCGTAACTGTGATAAACGCCAGGAGAGAAATGATGGGGCTGATACAGCTCAGTCTTTGGATGGGGAGACTGGGTAAGGATGGGGTCAGAGAAGGATGACTTGAGAAAGTGACATTGAAGCTAAGACCTAAAGAATGAAAAAGGCTTTTAAAGTTCTAGATAAAGAGAACAGCATCAAACGCAAAGAAGGTTGTCTGAGACAAGAGCAGGCCAGTGTGGTTGCAGTACAGAGAGCAAGGCAGGATGGTGTGAGATTAGGCAGAGAATAAGCAGAGCCACCATCATAGGAGACCAGAGACATCTTAGGTATTTAGAGCTTTCTGTTAAAAGCAATGGGAAGCCATGAAAGGTTTTTAAAGCCAGAAATTGACATGATCAGGTTGAGTAATAAGACGTCTCCCTAGCTCAGCGGAGAAATCATGCTTATCTTGGTGGTAGAAGGGAGACCAGCAATTATCCCCAAAATGTCCATTAACTACTGGTAAGAGCATCCCTAGAAAAACATGCAATTGAGGAAAGCAAGGTGCAACTTCATTAGAAACCCACCAGCCTACAATATCTATCTAACCAGAATGCCATTCTGAAATCCCTCCTATTTTAAATTTCTGGTTCTAACAGCCCTAGAAGCCATCGAAGAATGGATTAAGGGCAGAAAGACTGGTAGCAGAAAGACAAAGAAGGAGGTTTTAGCCTAGGCACTTGGTCCTGATGGTTTGGGAAGTAGAGAAAGGTCAATTAAAATGAGCTATATAGAAGACGGAATCTCTAGTACGTGGTGAATCTGGTTATTGCAATGACTACATATATCTTTTAAAAAATTAATAGTTTTGGTTCCTCTTGAAATTTACATGACACTGGAATATGCTCATTTATCTGAATTATTTTTCTTACATATAACACATAAATGAGATCTGACCTTGTCAGATGCTTAAAACAGAAGAATTAAGCCAAGAAGTATTTCTATCAATCTCAAGTCCTTTAGGAACTTAACAACAACACAAAAAATCTGATAGTTTAATTATAAACAGTTCTTTCCTGATAATTTTAAAAGACTTATTGAGAATGTGTACCAGGCAAAATAGTCTAGTTTTAGTTACTTTTTGCAACCTAAAGTAATAAGTCTCTGTTTTTTAAAATAATATTTGATCACTTAGGGTGATTCAAAATTAATTTCCTCCTCTGCTAATCCAGCTCTGTAAGGTTCTACTCAATTCTACTCTACGTAATTAAACAGGATTAAAAGCTGTACATATAGGAAAGCATATCAGTTAGAAAAAAAACATGTTAGGGTGAATTATAACAACAAATGTTGGAGACTAAAGGTATGACTAATAAGATCTTCCACCCTAGCATTTTACATGCTAAGAAAATGAAGAAACACACAGACACACAGACACACACACACACACACACACACACACACACACACACACTCTAGATTGCCTACAACACAGCCTCTTAGGCAAAGCACTGACATTTATATAGAAGGACTTTAAGCATGGAGCTAGTGAATATGCATATTCAAGTAATAATTTGATTCTAAAACCTGTGCAGCCCAAGATCAAATTGCATAATAAATTTTTCCACCAGCATTTAGAATATTTTCTCAATGCTAAGATGTGATAATAGTTGTGTGGCTGTGTCTTTTTTAAAATGTCTATTAAGTAGGAAAGACTGCTAATCACTGAACCAGCCCTTGCAGTTTTCTTTGCTGTTCTACGGTCAGTTAACAGGATATTATAAAATAATAAGAAACAGGCCAAGTTAATGCACATGATAAAGAGCTGAGTCAGAGAAAGTTTGTGCAGTATTTGGAATCTGAAACGGCAGCAGACGTGTACGACAGTGAGAAGAGGGAGAGAGAAATGATAAAATATTTTGTGTTGTTGAAGAATCATTTCTTATGCTCCTTTTGCAAAACAACACTTCTGCAGTAGAAATTTTTCAGTAATTATGAGTGCCAGATTCATGATTCTTTGTAGAAACATCTTATGGAACATCAACAAGCAGAAACTGAGTAGAACTTGGTTTTATATAGTTACATTAATATTGAAAGTATAGGCTGAATGTGGTGGTTCATGCCTATAATCCTATCACTTTGGAAGCCTGAGGCGTGTGGATCAACTGAGTTCAAGAGTTCAAGAGCAGCCTGGGAAACATGGTAAAACCCCATGTTTACAAAAAAAAAAACCCAAAAAACCATTAGCTGGCTGTGGTGGTACACACCTGTGATCCCAGCTACTCAGGGGGTTAAGGCACAGGAATCGCTTGAACCAAAGAGGCAGAGGTTGGAGTGAGCACTCACCACTGCACTCTAGCCTGGGCGACAAGGTAAGTGAGACTCTGTATCAAAAAAAATATATTGAAAGTATAAACACTACTATACCATTTTAAAGCAGATATACATAGAGCAGTAGTAATACCGTTCTGTGAAGACAACAGTTTAATTGAAGTTACTTTCATATTCTACTGCTGTCTTCTGCCTAGACTATTATCCTCCTCAATCACAGATTTTCACTGGGTCAGTGCCTGCGCAGATATTATATCTAGGTTCAATCACCTGTTCTGTAGAAAGATCTTGCCAGACCTTGGCCGGCGCTGTGGATCTCGCCTGTAATCCTGGCACTTTGGGAGGTCAAGGCAGGCGGATCAGGAAATCAAGAGACCAAGATCATCCTGGCCAACATGGTGAAACTGTGTCTTTACTAAAAATACAAAATTTAGCTTGGCATGGTGGCATGCGCCTGTAGCCCCAGCTACTGAGGAGGCTGAGGCATAAGAAACGCTTGAACCTGGGAGGCAGAGGTTGCAGTGAGCTGAGATCGCGCCACTGCCCTCCAGCTTGGGGGAAAAGAGCAAGATTTCATCTCAAAAAAAGAAAGACCTTCCCAGATACTATAGATGCAATGCTATCAAATAGACCTCTCTACAATGACAAAAATGTTCCAGATTTGTGTCATTCAATATGGTAGTCATGAGTCATGTGTGACCACTCAGTACCTGAAATACAGTAGTGTGACTGAGGAAGTGAACATTTTATTCTTTTTTAATTAATTTAAATTTAAATTTAATTTAAACAGCTGCATGTGGTTAGTGGTTTCTATAAAGAAGCACAACAAGACAGCTCCTGTTCTTCTATTTCATTCATTATCTGTGTGTTGCCTTATAGGACCCGGCATATCTTCAGTTACACAGTATTTATAATTATTTGTTTAATGTCCATCTTTCCCACTCAACTATCAAGATCTTAAGGCTAGTAACTAGGTCTGTGTTGATCCCACAAGAGTCCATACTTGACACATGGTATTTATTCCAAGAGTTGCTTGGAATAAAGCAACTCTGCTTTATTTATTCTGCTTGGAATAAATAAAGTTATTTAGTGTTTAAATAAAGCTGCTCATTATCTTATACATATAATATCAGATATTAATATGTCAGTTATGTGAATACCAAAGATTCATGTTACAAAACTGGAATACTGTTTACAAAGTGTGACCTTCCTGGAAAAGTCCAGAAAATGCCACCAGAAATTATAAAAATCAGTGGTAAAATGTAGTTGCTACAGATTTTTCATAAACACAAACATACATACACACACACTCTCCCAAAACACAGCTGCCTTCAGCAAAAGAGTCTTCTGTTTTGCTCTAAAATCTGTTCTGGCTGTGAAAATGATGACACTTCTCTGCAAAAGAAAAATTTCAATGCAAAACAAACTCACAATTTAGCTCAGGATGGTATGAAAAAGTTGACACAAAGAAGCTGTCCCTCCCTGGTTTAAATGACACATTTTATCTTTGGATTGTGGCAGCTAATTTTTAAAACCTCCTTTAAAACATATTACCTTCTCCAGGGACACATGCTCTATAATGTTATTCTCTGCCATCTTTGAAAATGAAAGAAACATTTATTAACATAATACCATATGTATGACATAGATATTTTTAATACCCTCATTGGGAAAGGTGGCAAAGGGAAGTGGACAGTGTGTATAGAGATATGAATTCCAGAGAACACTGATTATAATTCGGTAAAAAATACAGTTAGTATGTCATTGTTCAGCTGATTTGTTCATCCATCCATATATCTCTCCATATATAATGTTTATCATTTCTTATTTTTCTAAAATAGTATCTTTCATCATAGAATTCACAGTATGCTAGAGAAGTTGAAAAAATACACAGGTGACTGAAATATAAGCCCCTAAGGAAAGCTGTGCTCAAGAGAGGTATAGAGTTCATCCTGAGAGGAGCCATTAATATGAAAACAGTTCTGCTTACATGCAACAGAGAAAGCCAAAACACTCCCATTAAGAATTAATAATAAAAGATTTTAGTGAGAACCTTTCGTTTTAATCATGAAATGCATCTGACTGGGGACACAGGGTTTGGGGAGAGGACACAGAGGAAACCTGAATAGTACATATGTGTTGCATAAATTCATGGATTAATGATTAGAACAATTAATGAATGGTTTAAATATATTAGAAGAAAAAGCTCATTTTGTAATATTCTGAAACACATGAAGCAATGTCAGAGACTATTCTTATAAACACCCATAGTTTCCACCCAAACAGGCTGATTATGAAAAGTAATAGAAAAGCCGCCAACTGTAACATGTGCCTAAACTTCTTTCTTCTGATAGGTGCCTAATGTTTCAGAAGGCACTCTGCCTTGCAGATAGAGCTTACAAACCAAGATCATCAGGGTACATGTGGCACCTTCATTTCTCTTCTCAGAGTAGGCCTAGAGACATTTAAATTAATCTTTTGGAGGTTGAAATACCAATTCTTTGGTATTTCAAAGATAATGTGCCACATCCTATTATCATTTAGCAATAATTTAAAGAAGGAAAGTATCTTTCAAAAGTACAGAACAACCTACACAGATTTAGCATGTTAAACTAATATGATAAAATTATTTTACCATTATGGTAATTCTCAAGATGGGTGTGACATTTTGCTTTTTTGTCTTCTAAAAAATGAAAAATGTCTTTGAATATTGTTAGCAATGCCTGACCTTCAGACACACTGGCCATACCAGTAATGCAGAGTTCACGGTGATTATTACTACATGAATCTAGGCCCAAAGGCCCAGCCTAGGAGGTTCATTTTGTTATCATAAAGTAAGTTGAGAAAAGATTAAACATAGATTCAAAAAATAATAATAATGAAGCACTAAGAAGAAGAATACAGCCTGTTGCAAGCACTACCGTCAAGTAGGTGGTATACATCCCCAGCCCTTGAAGAATTGCTCATGCGCCCTGTCTAAAATTGGTTTTGTAGGCTGTGACTTTTGTCTCCGGTTGCAAATGATAAAGAATCAATTTAATCCCAGAGCAGTGAAAATGAGAGCACATTACTGCTATGGGGAGAACTGCTAAAGGTTAATTGGGTTTTAGATACTTATCCCTAATTGTTCAAGATTTTATCATAATATGAATTTCTGCATTAATGCACAGGCACCCTGAGGCCACGTGAAATAGATTTCATTCTAAATTTAAATATATCCTTCCATCCAAAAAGAGAAGCATTCTTCCCAGATAATTCCCACAATCAGAGTCCAACTTCTTAGATGAAGTAGGTCAAATTAACCAAACCTCCCCCAAAACATTGCTTTCAGTCAGTGATGACTGAAATAGTTATCTAGTTAATCCTAATACTATAGATACTCCATGTAGATAATTTAAAACATTAATTACATATGAAAATACATTACATGATTTTTCTTAGGTAACTGTATTTTAGTAATACTAACATTTCTATTTAAGAAGTTAGAGATAGTTTTCTCTTTCCATAACTGGAACATTGAGTACTGTTGGTTCAACAAGAACAAGTTCAGTATGCCATTTATTTCAGTATTCCCAGCAGGTCATTACCAAAACGAAAATTACTTGAAGTATCGTTAAGCCATTAGGGCACAGTTTTGTATAATCAGACATCTTAATAGATACTCCTATTTACTGTCACAATGAACCATCTGGTAAGTTTTAGAGATCCATTTTTGAAAGGTAAGGAAGTATCTAGTTTTCAGAATACCTGGTATAGGAAACCTTAATGTACAAAATAAATGAAATTAAGGGAGACTGATTTGCGTTGTAAAAGAATACCTAGGTTGAAGAAAAAATAAAACACCTACCTAAATATTCTTTGACCAGTATTATCTATAGGGCTTTTGTGTTTCAATTTAAAATTGTGTTTAATATATAACCTTTAAGGCATTCAAAAACAGCAGCATCAATAATAACAGCTAAAATTTATTCAAGAGGTTATGTGATCCATTCACTATTCTAGAAACTTTGTTATCTCACTTAAGCCTCACAGCAAATCCTAAAAGTTAAGTGCTGATACAGTTTGGTTGTTTGTCCCTTTCAAATTTCATGTTAAAATGTGATCCCCAATTGTAGAGGTGGGGCCTGGTAGGGGTCTTAGGTCATGGGGGTGGATCTGTAACGAATAGCTTGGAGCCCTCCTCATGGTAACGAGCGAGTTCTCACTCTTAGTTCACACAAGAGGCTGGTTGTTTAAGGAAGCTCGGCCCTTGTCACTCTCGCTTCCTCTTGCCCTGTGATCCACTGCCTACCACTTTGCCTTCTGCCATGCTACTAACTTTCTTCAGGCCTCTGCAGAAACAGAACAGATGTTGGTGCTATGCTTGTACAAACTGCAAAACCATGAACCAGCCAAACCTCTTTTCATTATAAATTACCCAGTTTCAGATATTCCTTTATAGCAACGTAATTGGTCTAACACAGGAGATGTTGTTATTTTCATTTTACAGCGAGGACACTGAGACTCAGAGTAACATCTGAAGGTTGTACAATGTTATTGGAAGAAGAAAGTACAGATTTAAAAAGAAATGGCTTACAATGAATACTGTTATAAATGTCTACATACCTCCATACATGTCCAAGTTTAGTTGTCTCATTGCGTATTTTCCATCCTTTCAGACATATTTTACAAATGCAAGCCAAATATTGATTATCATTACCAGTTTCTAACACTCCTCAACATTTTGGCCTGGTAAGGCAAAGATAAATGGATTTTTGTTTTTCAGACAGAGTTTCACTTTATTGCCCAGGCTCGAGGGCAGTGGTGAGATCTTGACTCACTGCAACCTCTGCCTCCTGGGTTCAAGCAATTCTCCTGCTTCAGCCTCCGGAGTAGCTGGGACTATAGGTGCATGCAACCACACCCCACTAATTTTGTATTCTTAGTAGAGATGGGGTTTCAGCATGTTGGCCAAGCTGGTCTCAAACTCCTGACCTCAGATGATGCACCCACTTCAGCCTCCCAAAGTGCTGGAATTACAGGCGTGAGCCACCATGCCTGGCTGATAGATTAATATTTCTTAGACCACTTTGTCCATCGTATGTTATTCTACCAGTGAATAGCTGTCTGATGTCTTGGTCTCAACAACTGGAAGCTTTACAAACATTTCTGAACCCCAGTTAAAGCACATCTTCTTGAGTGGCTGCCTAGTTCCACCATGCAAGCATGATGACAACCACATAACAAAAAAGCCACACACAAAGTGTTCCTAGTACTTACTGATATGACCAAGACCTCATAACCTTTGAAACTCCATGATTTTAACATAACCAGATAGTTCATGAATAAGACCTTGGTGCTTCATGTCACATATAAATGATTTTATATTACCCATATATTCTATTCCTATGATTAGCTCCAAAGATGCCACCCCAATTTAACAGAAATATGTTGCTTAGGAGGGAACATAAATAACAAAACAGGCTGGGTGTAGGGGCTCACGCCTGTAATCCCAGCACTATGGGAGGCCGAGGCGGGTAGATCACCTGAGGTCAGGAGTTCCAGACCAGCCTAACCAACATGGTGAAACTCCATCTCTAAAAAACACAAAACTTAGCCGGTCATGGTGGTGGCTGCCTGTAATCCCAGCTACTTGGGAGGCTGAGGTGGGAGAACTGCTTGAACCTGAGAGGTGGGGGTTGCAGTGAGTGGAGCCTGTGCCCCTGCACTCCAGCTGGGCAACAAGAGCAAAACTCCACCTCAAGAACAACACCACTACCACCATCACCACCAACAAAAAACCCCCAAACAAAAAGAGCATCAGACAAAAAACAACCAAACCCTCATATAAGCTGTTCTACTGCTCACATAATATTTCTAAGAACAGGAAAGATAATAGATTTAAAAGTATTTATCTGCATTGACTCCCATTCTCCCCTTCAATAGTAGAGATGGATATGTTTGATATTAAGCTTCTGTAAATGACACTTTCCTACTTTAATTTTCTATTATCACTGGCATATACAATCACTACTCTTTTTTTTTTTTCTGTCTTCTACGTGGCTTAATACAGTGATAATGTCTCTATAACTCTGGGTATGGCTTGTTCAGAACACACATAGTAAACAATCCTGAATCCAAAAATGTGTCTCAAAGGCCTAGTGCTGTGCTGTACAATACAGGAGGTGGTAACCACAAATAGGTATTTGCATTAAAATTGAAATTAGATAAATTACAAATTCTATTCCTTAGCCACATCTCAAGTGTTCAGTGGCCACACATGTCTTAATCGCTACTATACTAGCACAAATACGGTTCCAAAGGACAGTGCTAGCCTAGAGTAACATTTTCTAACTTATCACCTTGACCAGGGTTTACATCAAGACCAGCCAATGGATTGTGGCTCGCGTAAACACATATTTAATTTTAATTGGCATCCTGGAATAGGAAACAAGTACAGTGATTGGAACAGACATGTCTTGTGGACATAGAATTGAGGAGTGGTGTCCACATATACCAAAGTTCCTAAGAACTTCTATTACCATCAGTATAAAACTACAAAATACTGAAAACACAACAAGAACGCCACATCTCCTAAGTTACACGTCTTTCCACGTGCCATTTCAAAATAAGCCCTGAGAGAAGTGATTTTCTTCAGGAACCCAGAGTTAAATAAAGTCCTGAATACCACCATCCTTAATCACAATCTGGGTCTAATTTGAAACAAACCAATCTTCTTATTCATTAAACTGGAAAATATTCTACAAATTGGTAATACAAGTAACACTGATGACTTTTTTTAAATGTCCGTTTTACCTACATGTGAAACTTATACCCTGAAAAATCACTTTTTATTCTTGTCAAGTAAACAACTAGGCCACCGATAAAGCTCCAATCTTGACTCCATATTGTTCCCTGATAGAACACAATATCTAATCAGAAGTTTTTTGCCCCCACTTAGAAATTGTTTTTTGGATACGGTGACTCCAATAGGGCTCTCATAAACCAAACAGAACTGTAATACAACATATCAAATTCAGCATCTGGTCCAGTCTAAATTTCTAAATGACAAGCACAACATGCATTTGGAATTACATAGAGAACCAGATATCAGGCCTCTAGTTATCATTAGCAATTGTTTTCTCCAAACACTGCCTCCATTTCCTGCTTCACCACTTTTACCTTCCAGAGACCTCTGCTGATGTCATGATTAGCTTGTCAAATCAAATTCAGCAGTACATGGCATCTATCATCATACTTTTGCATTTTCATTCACTAGGAAAACATGAACTCTACTTAATAGGTAGGTTAGCCATTATCTGCTGTAAGTCTATACCATCTAAGTTACATTACTAAAATGAATTGGCACTGAAAACAGAGTGACAGAAATGTTCACTGACAGAAAGGTATTTAGGGACTGGGAGTCTCTTTTGCGCTTACTTGCCAGTGACTTCCTAGAGTTGTGATGAGGTCAAAGTAAGATGGTTTATTTCATCTGTGACCACTGGGTGAGATCTCATTTTATAATGGCCTTATAATTAGCTAGTCATGGTCATGATAATATATATTTTTTTAATCACTGGAAACTTTAATTTGGTATTTCCAAATCTCTAGGGGTTATTAACCAAGGGTCAGTTTTGCTCCCCCAACCCCACCCAGAAATACTTGGCAATGTCTGATATTTTTAGTTCTCATAATTAGAGGTGAGAGTGCTGCTGGCATCTGGTAGGTACAGAACAGGAATCTTGCTAAATATACTTCAATGCTCTGGAAAACTTCCTGCAACAAAGAATTATCCAGTCCAAAATGTCAAGAGCGCCAAGGTTAAAAAACCATGCCCTGAAGCTGCATATGATCACTATCAATTAGACAATTATTCCAGGACTTCTATGTACATGAGCTACTAAAAAAAAAAAAAAATCCTTTTATCTTTCACCGATGTCAAACTTAATCAAGTCCATGTGACCATTTAGAGAGTCAGGATGTACATCTATTATAAAAATAGTATTTTTCAACCTAGGTTGTTTCGGTATTTGTTTAATCCTTATTCATCCAGTCTCTCTAAACAATAACAAAATTTTTAACCCATCATCAGCATTTAAATATTGTTGGGTCAAGTTCTCATTGTCAAAAAAGACATATTAATTACAAAAAAAAAAGCAAACTGTGACCATCATTTACAGTGCTAAGATACTTCTGGAAAACGCTTATGTCAAAAATTGGCTTAAAATTTTGGAGATAATCTTTTTTAATAGGGACTATTACTAATCTAATAATGACTTCTATAATATCTTAAATTTCACAACAGAGATGATGATATAAAGTAGAATTAAGCAGCATTAAGACAGCCTAAGTATTAATGATATTCTTTACCTTTGAGAGAATCCAGTTATAACTTTAAAGGTTTGGTACCTTTTGCCCTATGCAAGGTGGTAGTCATACATTTTTCTTTCTCTCACACACACTCCAGGAAAGCAAAAGCAAACACAGTATTTAACCCCTGATAGTTTATTAGTCATTCTTGCTTTGTCACTTTATTACCACGTATTAGTCAGTCATGGACATACATAAAACGTACAAGAATAAGGCAGGCTTTCACTCACATAAAAACTGCCAAGGGCCAGCCCCAATGTGAATCACTACAGAAAAAATAATTACAAATTCTTTTTTTTTTTTTAAAAAAAGCAAAACCAAAACCACTACTCTGAATTACAGTATCTCTTCAACAGATACACTACAAAGATTTAACAGAAACACTATCTATGTGAGAGATGAACAAAGCTAGGAGGTATTTTTGTGCTAGCAAAAAAGAAATCTCAGAAATCATTTAAATAAAAACCTATTGTGAGAAGTCTAAATTTATGTTCAATGTCTTCCCTTTCTTTCACTCTATACAGTTTTAAAATATGTTCATCCTGTTCTAATTGCACAGTAATAGGTAGGCATGGCCTTCTAAGTAAAAAAAAAAAAACCACTGTTATTACAGCACAGAAAAATGAAGTGATGTGTTGCTAACACAACAGAATTTTGTTGCAATTAAAAAGAAAAATAATGCATGCAAAATAGCATTTTCTGTATACCCATCACCTTGCCTATTCCTGGTGTCCCACTCTGAATTCTACTAGATTCAACATCTTAAGATGCAATTGAAATAATAATATCTATTCCACCAGATTAAATACAAGGCAGCAGTAAATGTTATGACCATCAGTTAATGGCCTATTGTGGAGAAGCATCCAGTGTGGATTAAGTTCTCAAGTACTCAATAACTTTAAAAAATGCCTTACATCACCCACAAAATGCAGTATACATGGCTTTGTATATACAACTCTTAAGTGTACAAATATACATCAGGTGCAGGAAATCGAAAGCAGCCTTTTGTGAAAACTTTATTTTATAGTACTTGTTACTACAAATTAGACATAAAGGTGCAGAATAAAAGAAATAAGAGAAAGGAAATAGCAACTTTAAACAATCATATAAATCATTTTATATTAAGTTAGTTATCCTTAGAGTATGAATACCTTAATTCTGAGTTAAATATTCATATAATACAATTTTTCAAAAACTGAAACAGGGTCTTGCTTTGTCACCCAGTCTAGAGTGCAGCGGCATGATCATGGCTCACTGCAGCCTCGACCTTCCAGGCTCAACGGATCCTCCTGCCTCAGCCATCTGAGTAGCCGGGAATACAGGTGTGCACCTCCATATCCAGCTAAATTTTTTTTTTTTGGTAGAGAAAACATGGTCCCTGCCTGCAGGGAGAATGCAGATTAGTGTGGGAGACATGAAAGAATAAATAGGCCAGGCACGGTGACCATTTAGAGAGTCAGGATGTACATCTATTATAAAAATAGTATTTTCCAATCTAGGCTCTTTTGGTATTTGTTTAATCCTTATTCATCCAGTCTCTTTAACAATAGTAAAACTCTTAACCCATTATCAGCATTTAAATATTGTTGGGTCAAGTTCTCACTGTCAAAAACTACATATTAATTACAAAAAAAGCAAAATGTGACCATCTTTACAGTGCTAAGACACTTCTGGAAAATGCTTATGTCGAAAACTCACATAGATAGTGTTTCTGCTAAACTACATTGCCTAGACTGGTTTTGAACTCATGAGCTCAAGGGATCCTCTTGCCTCAGTCTCCCCAAATGCTGGAATGACAGGTATGAGCTACTGTGCCAGGTCATATAAGATTTTAGAGTATTACTCTAAGAGATTAACCCTGCCCTAGGGACTATATGTCAAAAGTTGGGAATATCTTTCCTAGGTGAAATAATAGAAATAACTAACTCTTTGGTGCTATGTAGCTGGTGCATCTCTGAGTGCCATACACACGGTAACTGATCCACAGGTTATATTAGAGGAAATTGAAGCATAGGGTAAGTAAATAGCAGAGCCACACAGCAACCACGTGGCAGAATCGAGATTTCTTCAAGATTTGAGCCCCAGCAGTATGGTTCCATAGACCCTACTCACTGGTCTCTTGTGTCTCTGGAAGATTCCCTCCTTCTCTGTCATCTTGTCACTCCTCCTCCCACCCACCAACTACCACTGTATAGTGAGGATCTTAAATCAGAGATCCTGTGAGCTGCAACCATCATCTGCGAGCTGCACATTTTTTGAGGAATTACCTTTCTGGCAGCACATTTGAGGGATTCAAGGACTTAGAACAACATGAAACAATTCAGCAATAATGATAAGGCAATGACTATTGAAGTGCAGCCTCACCTCACAGTATCTATAAAAGCATCTATGGTTATTACACCATTCACCTGTCCCTCCTTCCTGCACTCTGTCATTGTTTCAATAGAAACCTCTGACTGCCCTGATGCTCTCATATATACCCAGAGGACAAAGTTTGAGCATGTTCTGGTAAACAGCAATCTTTCTTCATGCCAGCATGACCTCACACTCCACTTCTTACTTCTTCTCTAAGCAATTTCTTCTGTTCTATGTGCTGCTGTACTCAGAGCACACATGGCTCAAAACACTAGTCTAATCCCAGTACTCTACCTGCAAAAGTGCAGTACCTAACAAAGCAAGCAACCTACAGTCTCATTTGTGAAGGGCCTACTGTGTGTGTGTTCCAGGCAGTATGTGGCAGGTGCTGACCACTTGACATGCATGAACTGACCTTTAAGGCAGAACTATCTTCATTTCAGCATAAACACACTGAAGGCTCAGAGCGGACAAGCAACTGGTGGTCCACAATCCCACAGATTGTTAAGGTTGAAGCTGGAATTCTAATCTGGTGTGCTCTTGAAAGTCCCTTCTTGGTAATATTTCTCTTTCTCCTCCTTTGCCTAAGGAAATCCTAGTTACTATTATTATTTTTGAGTTGGAGTTTCACGCTTCTTGCCCAAGCTGGAGTGCAATGGTGTGATCTCAGCTCACTGCAACCTCCGCCTCCAGAGTTCAAGCAATTCTCCTGCCTCAGCCTCCCAAGTAGCTGGGATTACAGGTGCATGCCACCACGCCCAGCTAATGTTTTTTGTATTTTTAGTAGAGATGGGGTTTCACCATGTTGGCCAGGCTGGTCTGGAATTCCTGACCACGGGTGATCTGCCTTCCTCAGCCTCCCAAAGTGCTGGGATTACAGGTTTAAGCCACTGTGCCTGGCCTACTTATTCTTTCATTTATCCCACACTAATCTACATTCTCCCAGCAGACAGGGACCATGCTTTGTTCACCTCCATTTCTATTTTACTTCCTAAAGACAGGGCACTTA
Organism: Cheracebus regulus; assembly: GCA_963574635.1. Lineage (NCBI taxonomy): Eukaryota > Metazoa > Chordata > Mammalia > Primates > Pitheciidae > Cheracebus > Cheracebus regulus. Next base: position 196,160 of record CAUYQU010104212.1, on the reverse strand, counting down.
GAACTTCCTGAGCTGATCAAAATAAATGTGAAAGGACAGTGCCTAGCATCTAACAGGCTCCTTGGTGGTTGTGGTCCAAGTGTACATGTACAGGTGAGGATTACTAGAATTCTAAGAATGGCTGGATTTAACACAAGTCAAAAGCATTTGGAAACAATAATAATCACCCTGAATTCCCAATTCTCTCCTCCCCACCTTTCTTCCCTACTCCACCCCTTCTTCTCCAATCCTATGTCTCAGTCTGTCTGTTTCTCCACTCCCAACCTCTCTCTTGGTCCCTTTCATACACCATTACTGTCACGACAGGTCTTTGAAGCTATTACACCCTTACACCATACTTATCTTCAACAATCACATCTGAGATATTCTGGCTAGAGGTTGGGTATGGTTTGTTTGTCCTTGCCAAATCTCACGTTGAAATCTGATCCCTAATGTTGGAATTAAGGCCTAATGAGAGGTGTTTGGGTCACAGAGGCGGGTCCCACATAGACAGTTTGGTGTCATTCTCACAGGAGTGAGTCCTCAATCTTAGTTCCTTCAAAAACTGATGGTTATAAGGAGTCTGATGCCTCCCACCCTTCTCTCTCATGCCATGTGATCTGTACATACTAGTTTTCCTTCCCCTCCTGCCATGAGCAGAAGCTTCCTGAGGACCTATCAGAAACAGATACTGTTGTTAGGCTTCTTGTACAGCTTACAGAACAATGAGCCATATAAACCTCTTTCTTGTAAATTACCTAGTCTCAGGTATCCCTTTATAGCACACAAATGGACTAAGACAATTTCTAACCACACCTGAGATAAAATTAACCCTAAATAAGCATACTAATGGTATTGATATGATGAATAACTCACCTCAACTGTACTTCAAATAGCCTTCTGCAAAAGGCAAGTCTCTTGAATTAACAAGCCCCGGTCGGGCATGGTAGCTTATGCCTACAATCCCAGCACTTTGGGAAGCTGAGGCAGATTGCTTGAGTCCAGGAATATGAAATCAGCCTGGGCAACATGGTAAAATCCTGTCTCTACAAAAAAATGCAAAAATTATCAGGGCCTGGTCGGTGCATGCCTGTAGACCCAGCTGGCCAGGAAACTGAGATGACAGGATCATGAGCCCAAGAGGTGGAGTGAGCAGCGATCACGCCATCTCCAGCCTGGGTGACAGAGAGACCCAATCTCAAAACAAAATCACCACACAAGCCATAACCCTGACATCCAGATCTGCGAAGGCAGAAAATATTTTTAAATCTCTCACATATATATATGCATTCATATATTACTACTTCCCTTTTTGTCTGTTACTGAAGTCTTCAGGTAATCACACAGCTCTCTGTACAAGCCAGCTCTTATGCTCCAAGTTTCCATGCAGCGTCTCATGGAACTGTCCCAACAACTCCATGGCTAGGGACTAATGTCATCTGTATTTGACCCACAAGGAGGCTGTGGTACAGAGGGCTCACAAAGTCAGCACAATGGAGAAGGCAGGATGCAACTCAGACATCCATTCCTGGAGCCCACATTCTTGGAACACGAAGCCTATCTGTCCCTCCAGCACCACCCCGTCTACTTTGGGTCAGCCTGGCGTTGTCCGGCTGTAAGTTCTTGAGAATCATCCTAATTGCTGTTGTGCTGGAATGGCATCTTCCTTGTTAAAGGCGCTCAATTCAGTAACGCATGTGCATTCTCTAATTGGTTTTCCATAGAAGTGGTTCACGAAGTATGATCCCTCGGCATCACTTGGGAGTGTCTTAGAAATGTGTATTCTGAGGTCTTATCCCAGACTTGTTATATTAGAAACTCTGGAGCAAGAGCTTACCTGCCTGTGATTTAATAAGCCCTCCAGGTACTTCTGATGCATGCTAAAGTTTGAGACTTACTACGCTGCATGATATTTACAGCAGGTTTTAGGTAATGGTCCCTTTGAAGACTAACTGTCAGAAATAGAAGACAGAAAATGTGCAGTAAGGCATTTTGCTTCAGTAACACCCAAGGGCACATTCTGTTGACAATTTCTCACTCTGTCATCTGTCCTCACATGTAGGCTTTCTGCTTATACACTCCAAATTACAACTACCTAACAGTTTCTCAAATGAGTGTCTGGCTTGGAAGATTTTTAAATGCTATGAGAGAATATCTGTTTCAGGATTTAGCTTGTCCATTGAATGGAAGTGAAGCAGGGCCACAGGTGACCCATCACTTCACCTGTAAGAGCAAATTACCCTCAACATAAGTATCATATTTATGTGCCAAATATGGTCTATAATGAGGTCTTTACCATGTAACCATATTTCAAGCCACTGTTCACTTAAGTAAACACATTTTAATTACTGTCATTCCATTATTTATTCTCTAGCCTACTATACACCTGTCAGAAGGAACAGTTTGTGTTTGACTGATTGTCATATCCTTCTATCTTTCCTGCATTATATATAAACCATCTTTCACCTTGATATTTTCCCCATAACTGAACTCAAGCACTACACAAGTTCATGGGGACTTAGAGGCAAATGTGACAGCTAACCACCCCTAATAGTTTGCAAAGCCTTTCATCTGCTCCTCTGAGAAAGCTTTTCACACATTTCTTCAGTTTATCTCTCTGCTGCAATCTCTCTGTTGCAAAACTGTTGTTGATGAAGTGACATTTATCTAAGCATTGTCACTTTGAAGAATACCAAAGAAAATAAAAATCGATGTAATTGAAAGCTATCAACCTCAAATTTTATTCACTTGTTCCAATTTGTCAAATGAAAATAATTGGTTTACCTCAGTAAGAATATATAGTTATCAATATATGGATATCAATTTTCAAAGCTTTATTTCAAATTTTGATTTTTAATATTAAAAAGAGGAAAAGCATTTAGTCCAATGTTCCCTAGAGAACTCTAGCTATCATCATGTACTGCATAACAACATTTCAATAATGACAGATTACATATATGACAGTGGTCCCTTAAGATTGTAAAGGAGCGGGAAAAAAAAAAACACCCTTTCATCTAGTATTTACTACACTGTACTTTTAATCATTATTTTAGAATCTACTTCTTCCATTTATAAAAGATAAATAAAACTATAAAATGACCTCAGGCAGGTCCTTCAGGAGGTGTTCCAGAAGAAGGCATTGTTATCATAGGAGATGACAGCTCTATGCTTGTTACTGTCCCTAAAGACTTTCCAGTGGGATAAGATGTGGAGGTGGAAGACAGTGGTATTGATAATCCTGACCTGCTGCAGGCCTAGGCTAAAGTGTGTGTTTGTGTCTTTGTCTGTAACAAAAAAACTTTAAATAGAAAAAAAGTTAATATTTAAAAATAAAAAAACCTTACAGAATAAGGATATAAAGATTGAAAATATTTGTACATAGCTATACAATGTGCTTTATGCTAAATGCTATTATAAGAGTGTCAGAAAGCTAAAATTTTTGCTTTAAGTTTATAAAGTAAAAAAGCTACAATAGGCTGGCACTGTGCCTCATGCCCATAATCCCAGCACTTTGAGAGGCTGAATCAGGAGGATCACTTGAGGCCAGGAGTTTGAGACCAGCCTGGGCAACATGGTGAAATCTTGTGTGTACTACAAATACAAAAATTAGCCAGGTGTGATGGAATATGACTGTGGTCCTAGCTATGCAGGAGGCTGAGGGATGAGAATTGCTTGAACTCAGGAGGAAGAGGTTGCAGTGAGGGGAGATCACACCATTGCACTCCAACCTGGGCAACACAGTGAGACTGTCTCAAAAAAAAAACGACAATAAGCTGAGATTATTGAAGAAAGAAAAATATTTTTAAAATTTTAATTTTGTTTATTTTATTTTTTAGAGACAAGGTCTTGCCCTGCAAGCCCAGGCTGGTCTTAAACACGCAGCCTCAAGCAATCCTCCTGCCTTATCCATGTTTTAAAGAAATTTGGCATAGCCTAAGTGTACAGTGTTTATAAAGTCTACAGTAGCCTACAGTAGTATCTCAGGCATTCACATGCACTCATCACTCATGTATTGACTCATCCAGAGCAACTTCCAGTCCCACAAGCCCCATTCATGGTAAGTGCCCTGTATAGGCCTACCACTTTTTACCTCTTATACTGTATTTTTACAGTACCTTTTCTTTGTTTAGATACACAAATACCACTGTGTTATAGCCACATACAATATTCAGTACAATAACATACTGCACAAGTTTACAGCTAAGGATCAATAGGCTACACTGTGTAATCTACATGTGCAGTAGGCTACACCCATCTAGCTTTGTATAAGTAACTGTGATATTCATACAACGATGAAATCACCCAAGGACACATTTATCACAATTTATTCCCTTCATTTAAGTGACACATGACTATATTCATAAAAATCTTGAGATTGAGGGGTTGCCTGATAATCATTATAGTATGTATCAAAACGCGTGTTAAGCCAAATGCTTATTAACTCTTGGTTGTTGCCTTTCCTTAATGTTTTTTTTTCTTTTTTAAATTTTAATTACTCTTTGGAACAAAAGGTGGCATTGAAACAAGGTATCATTTATGATCAACTCAGAACAGAGATTACTTAGCCTTGTATTATGTGGAAGCTTCAAAAAGTTCATGAAAATGTGTGTCCAAAATACTATGCGTACATTTAAAACTTCTTCCACCTAGATTCATACTAACTTGTTATAACATGTCTGAGTAGAATCTAGTTTAAGGCACTAAGAAGATTAAGACATCCGTTTGAAAAGCGCCCCTACCAGAGCAACATGAATTCTGCTAATGTTGAGGCAGAAACAAGCATCAAATTTAAGGCGAAGCTTGGCTGGACGAATGGCTGAGTCACTGATGCTTCACGAAAAGTTTATGCGGACAATGCCCAAAAGAAACCAGCGATTTACAAATGGATAAATCATTATAAGAATAGATGACACAATGTGGATGATGAAGCCTACAGTGGCAGACTATCAACATCAGTTTCCAAGGAAATAATTCACCTTGTTCATGCTTTAATTGAAGACGAACAAGGACTGATAATTAACAGCAGAAATCGGCAACATCATAGACATCTCAAGTGATTGAAAACCTAAAGTTGAACATACTTTCCACTTAATAGGTGCCACAACTGTTGCACACAGATCAGCTGCAGACAAGAGCTTTCTATTGAAATTTTAAACAAGTGAGATTAATGTCCTGAAGCATTCCTCTGAAGAATTGTAACAGATGGAACGTGGCTTTACAGGTACGATCCTAAAGACAACGCATAATTACAGCAGTGGCTGGCTACCAAGAGGTGGAGGTGGTCCAGTCAAAGCAAAGTGGACTTGTCAAAAGCAAACGTCATGCCAAAAGTTTTTTGGGATGCTCAAGGCATTTTGCTTGTTGACTTTCTGGAGGGCCAGAGAATGATAACTTTTGCTTACTATGGGAGTCTTTTGGGAATGGTGGATAAAGCTTTAGCAGAGAAACAGAGAAGCTTCATCAGAAAGCACCTCTCCACCATGACAATGCTCCTGTTCGTTCTTCTCATTAAATGAGGACAATTTTGTGAGAGTTTTGATGGAAAATCATTAGGTATCCACCTTACAGTCCCAACTTGTCTTCTTCTGACTTCATTTTAATTCCTAATTTTAAAAAGTCTGTAAAGGGCATCCATTTTTCTTCAGTTAAAAATGTAAGCAAGATTGCATTGACCCTCAATTCTTTAGGGATGGACTAAATGGCTGGTATTATTGCTTACAAAAGTGTATTAAACTTCAAGGAGTTATGTTTAGGAAATAAAGATTAAAAAAACCTTTTTTATCTTTCTTTTTTGAGACAGGGTCTCGCTCTGTCACCAGGGCTGGAATGCAGTGGCACAATCTTGGCTCACCGTAACCTCTGTCTCCCGGGTTCAAGCAATTCTCTAGCCTCAGCCTACAGACTAGCTGGGATTACAGGTGCATGACACTACGCCCAGCTACGTTTTGTATTTTTAGTACAGACAAGGTTTCACCATGTTGACCAGGATGGTCTTAATCTCTAGACCTCGTGATCTGCCTGCCTCAGCCTTCCAAACTGCTGGGATTACAGGTGTTTGCCATCATACCCGGGCAAAATATTTTATCTTTCTATTCTATTTTCCACCAACTTTTTGAAATTCTCTTGTTCTATCCTCAAACTTTGTGTACTAATTGAAAAAAAAGTATATATATTTTTGCAAAATTATTTATAATTTTACATGTAATTTATATATTATATAATTATATATAATTTTACTCTCTCTCTATATATATACTTTTACAAAGGAAATAATTGAAGACCAATTTCTTCTAAGTGACTTAGGAAAAGCTGACCAAATAAGAGACCCTTCATCATGCACTGTGGAATCCTTCCATTGAAGAATGTGGACAACAAACTTCACAGCTGAAGTCAAAACTGGTGGCTGCTCTCCAACAAATTTTATTTGTCCCCATGTTTTTAAAAATTTAAATAAATTGTCAACTTTAAAAATTCAAGATGTTAGGTTTAAATATCTGGATTTCCACTACCTCTTGAAAAAAAATGAGGCCTCTGGCAACCATGCACTCTTATCCCCACATGGCAATGACTGCATAGTACTAAGTAATAATGCCACCCATGCCAGGCTTGGATTCTCCAGATCTCCACTTGGCTGGCTTCATTCCAGTCAAGTTCTCTGGCTCCTGTGGGGCCTCTGCGTCTGCCACCCTGCTCTGCTTTCAGTAGTAATTGCAAGAGAGTTCTTTTGTTCCCAGCTTGGAGTCATCCAGGAAGATGTCTAAAGAAAGCAGGACCAAAATCAAGCTCTGGAGAATGAAAGGGGAAGAAAATGGGTAGGAGGGGAAAAGAAGAGTCTCTCAGGATAAGCTCATGGTGTGAGCAAAACCTAAGGGGTGAGGGTCAGGGGAAAGATGTATAATAGTAAAACAGTGAATGTACTGATTTGACTGGGTAAGAGGCGTAGGAATGGGAATGGCAGGTGAAAAGCTTCAGAAAATTGATTTAAGAGAGGTTAAGGAGAGGCCAGAGGGCTAATCCAAGGAGTTTCTGGGACATTTTCTAAGTTCTTAACTTTCTACTGAGAAGCAGATCAACCCATTCTACGTGCAATTTCAGGGAAGTTAAGCGCCCACATAAAGCTTTGGCAGCATGCTCTGCCTTTCCATACTCTCCATCCTTTATACCAAAAGCAGTACTTACAACTTCTGTGTTAATCTGGAAACAATCATGCCCCAAATCAAGAGGACTGACAATGAAAGCAAGAAGAACGCTTTGGCACAGAAGGGGAAAGGACGACGTTGCAGTGGAGGGCCATGGTTAAGGACACAGGTACCTAAGTCTTACTGCCTGGGTTCAAATCCTGAACCAAGTATAGGCCCCATGGTCTTCTGAAGGTCACTTACTATGTCTGAGCCTCAGTTTTTTCATCTGAAGTGGAGGAAATATTAGTGCTTATGTTACAGGGCTGTTATGATAATTAAGTGAGTTGATACATATTATATGCTTAGAATAGTTCCTGGCACAAAGTAAGGTCTCCATGAACATTAGTTGTGCTGCTGTCATCATCACTACCACTGCCACTATCATCATCATCACCTTAAAAATTGCACTGAGTCCAGAAGGGTGGTGGCTGAGGTTTCACTGGCAGCCATGGCCATTTAGTCAGAAGTTAACACATGACAAAGAGGTTGTGAAGGCAGAATATATAGGACTTAGTAACTTCAGAAATGTGGGGAAAAGAGCTATTGAGAAGTATTTAAAGATGACTACATGAATCTGAAGCTGGATTATACAATAAAATAACATAGGCAAAGGTTAAAAAAAAACACGCTTTTGGAGAAGTCACATTTAAGATGACAGCAGAGCACTGCAATGGGACAATGTGGAAGCCGCTGAAGTGGCAGAAATAGAACTGAGTAGAAAGGTCAGGCCTAGATGGCAATTTGATAGCTGGTAATGCTTTGCGAAGCTGGTAATTTTTACTAGGCAAAGGGATTAAGAACATAGATAAGCCGTATTATCATGATCATTATTTCTAGATACCACTGCCTGGACACTTTCTATGTTCTAGGAACTGTCCTGAGCATTTTACATGGACTGTCTTATTAAGCCATGATTCTTTCCCCATTTTACAGATGCAGACACTGAGGATTAAAATTTTTAAAATCCTTGTTCAGAGGTACCTAGCTTTCAGGTGGTATGAATTCAAAGTGGCATTCAGAGCCTTTGCTATTAATCATTTGCTATATTCCTTTCCACAGTGAAAGAGAAGTGAGATGTATGCAAAGAGAATAATCTAAGAAGTCAGGAGACAAAAGTGAATGAGTCATGCCTCTGAGGAAGAAGAAGATAACGAGTTTATGAGCTAGGTAGAGTCTTCCAAAGGCTAATTTTTGTTCTATGCACAGAGAAAGGTGTTTTAAAAAGAAGAAAGGGGGCTGAAAGGGAAGGAGATACATTTGATCAGTCGAATACTAGACAAGAAAGTAATTCCCAAGATCAAATTCCAATTTCGGTTAGAATGCAAGACAAGTGGCAGGATTTCATTTGCTTAGCGTCACCAAAGAAACAGATACCAGAATTCCAATTTGACATTCATTTACAATAGAATTTTGGAATTATCAATTGTCACTATTTTCCAGCTTGGACACTGTTATTAAATTTTTCTTGGAAGGTCACTAGTGCTTAGATTTCACCCTTAAAAAGACACTGAGTTCAGAGGTACATGTCCAGCAGTGGTAAATAATGTCAACTCCACAACAGCTACATCCACCATGTCACAAATCACCACACCAACAGCTAACACACCGAGCCTTCTACCTACCAGGCACCACACTAACTGGGGCCAATACCCCACTTAATACCCAAAACTACCCCCATGTGACAGGTATTGTCACTCGCCAGTTCAGTTTACCTCTGCTGCCTACTGTCTGGCCCTCTTGTTGATATTTGGGTAAGTCTCCTGGAATTTGAAACGTCCATTTACTCCCTCAAAAAGTAAAGAACGGATTTTGTTTTGACAGCTACTGCAGTATGATAGTTGATGCACACTGTGTGTATGTTCTCTGTCACTCACACACAGGGATCTAGAGAAATCAGCTATATAATGTTAGGGGAAGGAGTAAATCCCCTGGTTTTCTGCTAAGTTTATGAGGGAGTGACAAAAAGAAAAATCCTTCCTGTGCTTCAGCATGAGATAGTGCTGAAAAACAAAACCACTTCTGTGCAGAATGAAACAATCATTATTGCCAAGGCTATTTTTGATAGGGAAATAAACAAAAGATTAAATCATAGTGGCTAAGTGAAAGAAACCAGACACAAAAAGTTAACATATTGTATGGTTCCATTCATATCAAATAGCTAAAATAGATAAACCCATAGAGAGAAAACACAGATTAATACTTGCCATGGGCTATGGGGATGGGAGAATGAGGAGAAACTGCTTAATAGGTAGGTTTTACTTTGGGCATGTTTTGGTACTATATAGAGGTGGTAGCTGCATACATTATAACAGTACTAAACCTAACAAATTGTTCACTTAAAATGATTAATTTTCTATTATGTGAATTACATCTCAATAAATTATTTTAAAATCAAAAAACAGAAAGTTGAAATTTAAGGATACATACAAAGAATTTCTTTGCTTTTCCCCCAGAACATTTAAAGAATCACTATAAAAAGAAAACTTTATCCTCCTCATGTCTGAGTTTAATTTGGGGGGAAGTGAGAAGAAGCATTATCATTATTATTACTTTACTGCTTTTCATTGTCCACAAAATCACATATAGGTATGTACCAGGGAATTGTGAATTTTCTCTACCTGGGCTGGGCTGTAGCCACTGGTATAAAATACACAGAAAATGTATTATACAGATAAGCAAATTCTTCACTGTGAAGGTAGTATTCTCTCTACTCAAAAGCTTTCAAAGAATAACTGCAATTGCAGAAAAGAAAGGTAACTTTTATATTAATGTAGAAGCAGAGCTTAGTTTTCCCTTTGCATTAGCTCAGGTTCTTTGACCAAAAGACATAGAGTCAGGATTAGCTACCCAGGAGGTTACTAGGGGAGGAAAGCAGAGTAGGAAGGAAAAACTTCCAGATCATGATGCAGGTCTAATACCTGTGAAGCAGAGGAAGAGGTAGGAGGTTTGAGAAGAAGGAGTCTTAGGTCCCAGGGTACTTCCAAAAAGGTCTGGCAGGCCAATAAGGAGTCCTTGAGCCCATGTTCCAATGAGAGAGTCTCACATGTAAAAGGAATGAGTCTGTGTTAACAGCTCATTCACTGACTATACAAAGTCTGGCCTTGCCATGACACAGCAGTAGATTGAGGAGAGCAGTAGTTGAGTTATTCAGCCAATTATGCTCCTACAAGGGATTTCAGTGGCTCATTTTTATGGTGCCACATCAGCCTACTGACAGTGGCAGGAGACAGCCAAATGCCTAGGCAGATAAAGGCAGGTCTCCACTGAAACCCCACCTCCAAATCGAAAATAGTTTAAAACCTGAAAGCCAAGCTACAGGTTAAATTCTTGGACTGGATTGAGAACCTGTCTTCCTGTCTGGCACACTTTCCGCTGACTGATCCCCACCCTTCACCTTTTTTACATATACCTACCCTCTCCTAATGAGTTTTCTACACTGTTGTGCCCACCTTTGAGTTCTGTCTTTGCTTTAACCGTTTTTGCATACTCACAAACCAATCAGCACCCAACCTATTCTGACCCATAAAAGCCACAGGCTCAGCTATATTAGGAAATTTTTCCGCTTTCAGGTAGGTGAACCACCCCCCACATCCCCTCTTTGCCGAGAGCTTTCCTTTCACTTAATAAATTCTACTCCCCTCACTCACCAGTGTTCACGTGCCTAATTCTTCCAGGTTGTGAGACAAGAACTCAGACCTAGCTGAACTAAAGAGCAAAAAATCCTGCATCACTATTTTTCAAAGTCCCTACTATAGATGTGGCAAAACATTAACTTTCTTCCCCCTGAAACAATGAGGAATGGAAAGGTATGGTTATTGGAAATCTGAAAATAATACCTACTTTTATTTTAAGCAGGACTTTCTGCAACTTGTTTCCTGAAAATCTTTGAGGTATATTGCTAGAAAGGGAGAGGGAATAAACAACCCATAAAGGATAATGCTAGTGTCCATGCCCTAAGAAAAATTCCAGCCAGCAAGAAACTAGATGAGAAAGTAATAATGATATGTGTAATCCAAATAGGGCAAATCTGATCCTGCACATCCAGTGTGACAGTTTACTAACACTGATTGGAAATTTTACAAAGAAATACAGGATCACTCACATAGGTATTAGTGTCACACCCACGCTTCACAGTGAATTGTAAGCCTGTTCTGTTAGAGCAGTATGCATATTTTATAATCTGTATTCAACAGTTTTTGTAGAATTGTAATTTTTGTCTGAAATCTAGGACAGCAAATTTTTGGACATTCAAAATCTAGGACATTCAAATTTTTGTCTGAAATTTACTTAGTAAATTACACAATTGATATGTTAGAAAATACTAATGTTACCATATTACTTAATAATTCAAAATTTGTGGAAGGAATAAGGTACCTGGAATGAATCTATTTGATTTCATAGGACTTAAATAATAAGAAAATAATATCTATACCACACAGGTGAAAACAAAAATCTATGTTTTGGGAAGAACTGATAAACTGTGGATATGTTACAAGAAAATGTTTTAAAAATAATAAAAACATTTATATATGTATATACATATGTAATTTCAAAAATAAGGAATAAAAGGTAGAATGACTGTATGTAAAAATGAAATTTTATTATATACTGAACAGTAAGTACTGTGATTAACAGAGTTTTTTGAAAGATGCTAACATAAATTATTTGGGCCCAGATGATCAGTCTCTTTTAGAGTAAAATGTGTTTTCTATCAGCTTTTTGGTCACTTTAACAATAATCTTCTGGCCAAGAACTAAATAAGTGGCTCAAAGTACATTTCAAGGCATTTATAACCTACACAAAGTTTCCTCTTGTCATCTCTGCTTTATTAACTTCAAGGGTATTGTGCAGAAGTTTTCTCATTTTCTTTTTGCACTGGGATTTTCCCCCCACAGTTCTAAAAGAAATATCCCATTTTCTCCCTTTCTTAACCCTCAGGATAGAAGAAGTAGTATCTTCTTACACGGTGTAAAGACTCATTCTCCCAAAAGATGAGCACAAAGGAATAGATGCTGAGAATATCAATGCCTGTGACATTTGCTGTCTCCCACAATGACTGTCATGGGAAGACTTGGAAAGCTGACTGCAGTCTACCGCACGTCTTCTGACTCACACTCTATTTTGGACTGCTTTTGTCTTGGATCTGGAGTAGAGAAACACCTATTTCGTGGTCAGTAGGCAGTTTAACAATCATATACACAATGAAGCAATCAAAAAGGTGAACAGGTGAATATTCCCTTTCAGAGGATAAATTACCTTTTCTAGGAAAATGATTATTGGCTGACAATGAGGTGGTAATTTACTTCCCTCTAGACTATAATAAACAAAAATACAAAGTAGGACACCATTTTCAACAGCTGCGTGGGTGATTATAATCACCTTTTAGCCCTGAAACTAGTCCCCATCTCATTAGCTATTATATATAAATTAAAAAAAAAATTTATGCCTTCAAAAAGAAAAGGTTTTCTATGGCTGAGTTTGGCAAGCTGTCCATAGTGCCATCTATTACCAAACTTTATAGAGAATGAGATTCCTTCTGCTTCTTAATTCACAATACTGTCTTGCTTCTAGCCTCCAGGAACTAGTCTCAGGCAGTCAATTCTATCACAGGAAGAGGATGTAAGAGATGCATTATGTAAGTCAGCAATGACTAAGCTCTATGGGCATGGCAGTACTCTGGGTAGTGAAATAAATGCTGTTTTAGGTAGGATTGCTTTAGTGGTCTTTGAGTTATTTAAGAGCCCAGCATAGAGCAGAAGAGGTGGCAACAGAATAAGACATGAGTTGGAATATGCAGGACAGGAATTCAGGAGTTGTCTCTAGATACTATAGCAGGGTAAGGAATTGAAGTGGAGAACACATGGAGACATGGAGAAGAGGGGAGATGAAAGAAGCCCTGAAATATAAAGCAGGGGAAGGAGGACCCTGGCATTAGTCTGAGGCCTACAGAGGAAAGAGCTCCAAGAGAAGCTCCATCTAAGACGGTGGCCAAGGTTGTGGCATCAGACTTCCCATTGGAAACGGATTCCTGCATTGTCCTATTATTACCCTCTTATCTCCATACCTCCAGGAAAAGAATATTCTAACAATATTGGCAATAGAAACACCAGCCTTGGGTTAGTAGAGCACTGGGACTTGCAGGGATGTGGAAGAGACAACTGGGGTCACCAAGGGGAGGAGCTGAGCAGAGGTGCCGGCATGCACACAGAAGCAGGAATCCAGAGCAAGTGATGGCAGAAGAGCACAGCTCACAAGTGTCTCAAAGTGCTGGGGTAGAGAGTTGGTCTCCCCATGGTAGGCAGGATTGCATCATTTTTGTCTGGATCATTAGAGAAGATGAAAAGACTGAGGAACTTAGGGACTACCGAATCTCTGTGAGAGGAGTTTGTTAGTCTAAATTCAAAGTCTCTAAAAAACAAAATTGAATTAGCTGCCAATATTTAAAAGTGAGATCACTTTATTTTTCTTAATCCAAATTCTGTGGATTAGACAACCTGCAAATATTAAGATTAAATTCCCTAATGCTGCATAGAAAGTGCTGCCTTTACAGAGGACAAGGGTTAAGCAGTTCAAAACAGACTCTACCTTCCCTATTGCCTACCACCCAGATCAATGTAATCACTGATGCCGCCAGCCGGCCTGTCCCTGAAAGCACCCAATTCTTCAGCCCCTGATAGCACCTGGTTTAAAGGATCTATCCATGGCTAAAGACATTCCTTTGCATTTGTAAAGGTTATTTTTGCCTTGCCTGTAGTGATTGCTCATAAGATTTTTAGTGTATTTCTTAGTTTTCTACTTTTAGGTGAAATGCAAGTTTCACCTTAATATACATGTGATCTCCATATTGGTTTCATGCTCATGAAAGACAGCTGTGCTGGTTATTCCCCATTTGCCACCAGATCCATTCTCTGTTCTTCCTGCTCCGCATCTTGGGAAGTTATTTCCTATATACCTGCCAGACTCATTTATCCTGACTTATGTTTAGGTTCGGCCAATAAGAATCGTTTGCCTGAGAATGGAGGCCAGGGGCAGAGAGAATCTCTCACGGTTCTATAACCCACCACCCCCACAACTCCCATTTTGACACCTTGGATAAGGTCAGCTCTTATGTGGCTCTGATAACACACGATCCCTTCTAGGTTTAGATGTGATGCCAGCTGTCCTCTGCTGCTAGGCCCCGGTGCTTCCCCACCCCGTGTAGTTCCCTTAACCCTATCTATACCTTATGAGTAATCCCATTACTAAAATACCTTCCATTAAATCTTCTGATTATACATTCTGTTTCCTCTTGGACCCCTGACTATAAGTCAAATTTGAACATTCCTAATTCGGGTACAAAAGTAGTTGGACAGAAAAGATAACAAGAAATAGAGATTTCAAACAAGTCTTGAAAAAAATTTGGATGAACATAATCTTGCAGATTGGTCCTTACAAGGCTTACTTAATCAGATACTTGAACAGTTGAGTGTTCTGGGTCATTTCTTCTCTGAAGGCTTTCATTTCATGTGTAATTAGAAACAGGCCAGTCTGTAATGATGGCAACCTTCAAAATGGTCAGTCTGTCACTTACACAGCCCTAACTCCAGACACAAATGCCTGCCTGATTACTAAGAGTCTTATTAAGGGGCTATTGTTTCCCACATCCCTGCCAGCTCCTTCTACCTCCTGATCTTTATCATCTTGCATTCTACTGAATTTAAAGAGAAAAAAAGAAAATCTCATAAACACACACATCAGACCATATTCATATCGAGGTAAAGTGCATCTGGTCTTGTCACTCACAGTTTTTGTTTTCCTCTCTAAATCTAAGAATAACCTGCAGTCAGTTGCGAAATGGAGCAAGTTTTCCAAAGAGCAAGTGGGTGGGAGAAACCATTCATGAAGTCAATTCCAACATGAAGAATCTGGGTGGATTCCACTGTGGCCTCCACTTAACCTTCCCAACTTTTTGGGCCATGGAAATGTAGTGTTATCATCTCTAGCTATAGTTACCATTTTGGTAAAACTCTTCAGACCTGGCAGATAGTGTCCCTTAAAGAGGACACTAATTCTAAAAACTGCTTATTTCTATATTGGCTGAGACAGGAAAAAATAGGCTTCATCTTCACAAGTGACTCATTCTAATCATTTGTTTAATACCTATTACTGCAACAACATGCACCCAGATTTCTGACAGACACCTGTTTGCAAATTATCTAAGTTTCAGAGCAGAAAGCCTGATGCTGGTTTAGAAATACAGTATTTTATCTGTAATAAAAGAGCATTAGCGCTCAAAGCTAAAAATAGTCCAAAAAGAAACATAACAGAATTTTGGTTCCTTGAGGGTTGGAGCATCAGTCATTGTATCATCACTGCTTCAAGAACAGTACCTGGCACATAGTAGATGCTCAATCCACACTTACTGAAATAAAAAGAATGCCTTAATAGCCTACTGTGTTGGCAGACTTTACCCACTGTCATTCCAACACTCAGAACAATTACCTACTCTCAAGGACCACCTGTGTGTAGTCATGCTCTTGCCCAGAACAGTTCTTATTTCACAGAGATACCTGTAATACAATACAAAGGTTTTGACTGCTTCCTTGCTTTAGCATATGAAGAATACCCTCTAGTCTACAGAGAAGATAATGGAAGCTAGCAGTCCAAGTCTTCAAGTGGTACTTAACTTCATTTACAAGTAAAAGCCCAGGATAGACAAAGACAGAAAAAGAAGCACTGATATAAAATACTGCTTTCTCACACAGGTTTAACAACAGAGCTGGGCAAAGGAAAAAGCAATTAATAGGTTTGTCTTTATCCAGCTTCAAGAGTGCTGATTGTTAAAATTATCTTAGGAGCTGGTGGTGCTTGGATTTCCTTTCAACAGACCTACAACTATGCAGTGCTCAACCTCCTGTTCTGAGAACTATCCAGGGACATCCATTAGGAACAGATGTGCGCATCGCTGCTCTTAGGGCTCAGAAAGATAATGCCTAAAATGAAGGCCTCAGAAGCAAAAGAGTCTCTGACCTTCTGCAGCAACTCTCCTGAGTCACTTATTCTCCCCCTAGCCAGCCATAAAACCTAAAACTATTATTTTAATCCCCACCACCTTTCTGCATAACAACTGGCCATAGGCTGTGCATTGTGGCTCATGCCTGTAATCCCAGCACTTTGGGAGGTCGAGGCAGGCAGATCACAAAGTCAAGAGATCACAACCATCTTAGCCAACATGGTGAAACCCTGTCTCTATTAAAAATACAAAAATTAGCTGGGTATGGTAGTATGTGCCTGTAGTCCCAGCTACTTGGGAGGCTGAGGCCGGATAATCGCTTGAACCTGGGAGGTGGGGAGTTTACAGTGAGCCAAGATCGTGCCACTGCACTCCAGCCTGGCATCACAGCAAGACTCCATCTGAAAAAACAAACAAACAAACAAAACCACTGGCCATAAAGAAGCTATCTGACCTACCTTGCTTGATTATAGGTAATTAGACCCCCATTCCAGAGAGGGTCCTGCTGCATACCCAGAAACAAGGAATGCTGCTGAGAGGCCAAGATGAATCTAGACAGGCCTTGCTGGGTTTCCTCACTTAGTCTACCAGGATGAGATCTTATTTTTTGTCTAATAATACTTCAACATGGCTGTTCATACTTAAGTTGAGCCCAGGTACAAAATTGGACAATTTCCTCTGTATCTTTGGGTCATCATTCTGAAAGCTCCCATGTCATGTAAAATTATGATCAAATAAATTCATATGCTTTTTCTTCTATTAATCTGTCTCCTGTCAGTGTTGTCAGCAATCCTTCAGAGAGTGAAGGGATCATATAATAGGAGTCTCTAAAAGGACAGAACTTCGCAAACCCCTAGCTTTTCTGCACGGCAGAGAGGAAACTGAAAGTACCTCTTGGTTGCTGTCTGCAACCGGTCAGACTGATTGTGGGTCAAGTCTTCCTTTGCATAGAAGTGCAGCTTTGTAACTTCACCTAAGCCTCCGATTGGTTGCTTTCCACAACCAATCACATAGTTGCATAGGAGTGTGACCTTTGTAACTTCACTTAGACCTCTGATTGATTGCTATCTGCAACCAATCAGGCTGATTGTGGGCCATCACTTTATTTACATGAAGTGAACACCAAGTGGCCAATGGGAAACCAATAGGGAGTATTTGGACCAGAGAAGGTTCTGTATCTGGGTCCTTTAGAGATTGCTCAGGCCCATTCCCACCCTGTGGAGTCTACTTTCATTTTTAATAAATCTCTGCTTTTGTTTCTTCTTTCCCTGCTTTTGTTTGTGCATTTTGTCCAATTCTTTATTCAAAATGCCAAGAATGTGGACACCCTCCACCAGTAACAAGAGCAATGGAGAAGGTTCAAAATGTTCGATTTTAAACAAAAATTCAGATGCTATTCATTACCTAGCAAACAAACAAAAATGTGCAGTTTACACTGAGCTCAAAAAGAGAGAGAGAGAATCTATTATTTCAGGTCAATGAGTATGTACTAGTAGTTGTTTCACGATGTGGCAATAGCTAAGACCCTCTTCTAACCTAGAGAAAAATCCTTCAAAATAAGGTTTGAAGTCACTTCCTCTAGGTAGGCCCATGAACCTAGTCAGATGCTCATTCACAGGACTTTTAGAGATAGCTCTTTGATCCTCTCTCTGCCACTGAACTCGTATTACATTGCTCTTATATCTGATTCTAATAAGACTATAGGCTTCAAAAGAACCAGGACCACATCTGTCTTTTGAATTCTCAGCCCTGAAACAGGGCTTGGTTTATAGGAACACTTAAGGAGCAGCCTTGGATTTGCTGAATTTAAGAGTTTTGAAGTCAGGGACCATGTTTTACATAGCCCATAATACAAGCTCAGTAATGGAGATGTTCTAGTACTATGGGTCCTACCTACCTCACCAAGATAGAAGGAAAGACCTCAGTTTTCCAAGTTCCCATTTAGCAAGGGCATAGAAGGCAGTAGGAAGCATTACAGGAATTCAGTTTCTGAATAATCACTGAAAGAAGGATGTACAGGTTGCAGCAGCAGCCAAAATCCTATAATACATCTTTGTTTTTCTTCCCAAATGAGCAGGAACATTGGCCCTCAAACTGGTGATTTTGACCTCCCTCACATCCCACTGATAGCCACAGGAGGTAGCCAAATGCCCAGAAAGATAGGGGTGGGTACCCAGTGAAATCCTACCTCCAAGCTGAAGACAGTTTAAAGCCTGAAAGCCAAGCTACAAGTTAAATCTTCAGACCAGATTGAGAATTAGCCTTCCCATTTGGTGCCCTTTCCTCTGATTGATCCCTACCCTTCACCTATTTTATATATAGCTACAAAGGTATATATATACAATTAGGAAAGCCTAATTGGTTTTCGACACTGTCATGCGCACCTTTGAGTGGTGTCTTCACTGTAACCTTTTTTGCATACTCACACACCAATCAGCATGCACTCCCCATTCTAAGTCCAAAAAAGGCCCCAGACCCAGACACATGGGAAACTGTTCTGCCTTTGGGTAGAGGAGGCCACCTCCATGTCCTCTCTCCATTAAAAACCGTTTCATTTCTCACTCTTCAATGTTCAGTGCATACTCATTCTTCTTGGGCACGGGACAAGAACTTGGGAACCAGTGTGCAAGCCAGACTTGGCCCACATGGGCTGATTGGGCAGGGCACCTCCTGTGGCAGGTAGGATGCCCCAAGAGAATCTTCTGGCATTGCTGGCCAGAGGTGCCCAACTGGCAAAGGGACCAAGAAAAATCCTGCATACCACCAAACATCTAGCAAAGTTGGGAGACATTTTGGGCTCTCACAACCAGGAGGGTGTTACAGGTATCTAGTGGGTAGAGGCCAGGGATTGTGCTAAGCAGCCTGCAATGCACACAGCAGCCCCCAACAAAATGTCAACTGTGCTGCACTTGAGAAACTCTGAGCTAGACAGATCTTTGTTGTCTGCAGCTAAGGGTGACCAACTTCTCCATTCTAAGCCCCAGTGTTCCCATTGGAATCATGGCAACAATAATCAATCACTTCTTATGCGTTAAGTGGTGAGGCTTAAGATAACAAATGTAAAATTCATAGAGTACAGCCTGGCACATGATAACTGCTTAATTATTATTAGAAATTTATAGTAATCATTATTATAATAAAAGCCAATATTTATCTGCACATACTATGGATGTGGCAGGTACTATGCTAAACATCTTTAAAAAGCTGTTATTATTATATATGCTCCACCACTCAAAACATACTTGGTAAAAGAATAAATGTTGATATATGCCTGCTTATTAAATGATTATATGCATAAGGCAAATATAAAGGACATAAAAGTGTTTATCAGGGCACAATACTAAAAACAATAAATTAAATTCCTTTTATTAAATTAAGAATGCTTTTCTCTAAGAAGTTCCTGATGCTAAGAACCAGGCAATCTTACACACATACTCAAAGCTAGTTTATCCCTCTCTTCAGACAAAATACAATCAAATGAGGCATGGCTGAAACCTATTACCGCTAGCCTGGCAGACCACTGGAGCCAAGGCAGCCACTATTTCTGTCCTGCTATATTCAGGAAAACGAGAGATGCAAGGCACTTCAAATAAATCAATTTCCTTTATTAGCTTCCTTTCTTTATCGTTTGCTTTTACTGTATGTTTTGTGGATCAAGTTAATCATTTTCATGTAAAGATCAATCTCAATATGCACTTTCATTTGAATGTTGTTGTCAGATTCTGTGGAGAGGCCAATTCTAGAGAAGGATGGGAGGGTATACACTCCACTTTTGTTGTTTCCAGCAGCCCAACCATTCCATGAATTTTTGTTAACAGTAGCCCAGAATCTTCTTCCCTAATGTTGGCAACTGTTTAGTTCAGATGTGTCGTAGCCAACATTGGACACCTTTCCCAAATTAGGCCAATTAGATATTTCTCCCTAAATTCTGAATCTTGATTAAAGTAAACAGAAGACTGAAAAGAACTGAATATTATTTCTTTAAATGGTGGTGCCCTTGTAAGACTGCTGAGTAGCACTTGCTATGCATAAACCCCAATCTACCCTGCTTTCTGTCAATTCTCAAGTCTCATTCTTTTATTTCCTTCAGTCTATGTAGTGAACTACCCAAAGCCCGTCAATTTTTTTTTTTTTTTTTTTTTGCTTAAGCTAACTAGAATCTACTTTTGTTTGCTTATAACCAAGAAAATGCTAACTGTTACTGGTAAAAATACCATAATATACTACTGACATTTATGGATCTGGAGCTAGGATATGATATTTGTTTCTCTTTAATCATTTGTCCACCTTGTGCCTCAGTTGCTAAGTCATTGAAGAAAAAAATGTGCAGAAGCCTACCAATTACAAATGCTTAATAAGTCCAGAGTGTTGCTATTATGGTTTCGTATTCATCAATTTACCCCAAAAACGAACAAGTAATTGAATCTTTTTCAATACTCTGAGATTCATCTAGATCAGACACTTGTTAAGGAGGATGCATGTAACTTCTGAGTTAAGAAAAATAGGCAAGTTTAGATAATATTCAATGGAGATAGGATATACGAATGTACATATTTTTAGTTTTTTAAAATTTTATTTCTTTTTATTTATTGTTGTCCAAGCTGGGGTTCAAATGATCCTCCTACCTCAGCCTCCCAAGTAGCTGGGATTACGTGTGAGCTGCCACGCTTAGCTAATTGTTTTGTATTTTTAGTAGATACAGGATTTCACTATGTTGACCAGGCTGGCCTCAAACTCTTGACCTCAGATGATCTGCCCCTTGGTCTCCCAAAGTGCTGGGATTACAGGTATGGGCCACTGTGCATGGCCCAAATGTACATGTGGTATGTGTAAATAAACACATATAAATTTTAAAAATAAGACCCCCTACATTTCTCTTCCCTTTGATGAATCGTTCAACTACAATAAAAGGAAGAATAGCGCACAACCATTACTAGCACCTGTTAAACCCACTAACAGAGAAAGTCATACTTTAATTTTCGAGTATCAGTTACATACTACACAAAGGCTCTACCAATGACAGCACATGCCTCATTGTAAAGCTGAGAAAACTTTCCTCAAGTCTTTTTAACCAGCACTTCTCAGGTATCTTTTGAAAACACAGATCAGTTTATATGTGTGTAACACATAGACACATTAATTCTATAAGCAATCCTTTCAAGGAAGCTGCCTGGGCAACACGGTAGGCTGTAACAGCCCAGTGGACCAATCTCCCTGCACGGCACACTTCCCCACCTGAGACTTGAGATGCAAATTGAGGATAAACTCAGCTTCCAGACATAGACTTGAACATTTAGTGCCAACAAAGTCCCCTTCTCACCCCGTCCTGCAATTCCCAATCCACATTTGTCTACCCGGCATCCACTAGGACAAACAGCTATGTCTACAACATTAACATCATGTGGATACCCCAGAAGTCCACTAAAACTCAGTGGGGCAAGGAATGGCAGTACTAGAAATGTATGAAAACAATGAGATTTGAGGGTCTTTAAAGATCAATGATAGAGAATGAGGAAAAAGAAGAAAGGAAAAAGGTCAGTGGATATCTCAAGAAGACAAAAATAAAGGAGATTAGGAGACACAAGTCAGGGAGAGAAAAGGGATGTTGAGGGTTAAGAGGAGAAATAATTGACAATGGAAAATGAAGGTCAGTCATCTGGGCCAAGTGTATCATTTACTTATCAATTTGGTATTTCCTAAGATGTAATATGATAGGAGTCACTACAGAAATTGGAACAAAATATGACTTTAATATTGATTCAGTTCTATCCCGGCACTGCCCTAAAGGAAAGATCAATTCCCATAATGAGGGAATAGACTTTAAAAACAAAAAACAAAAACCACAATTCCAGTGGCTTTAGTGAGAAAATTTATAAGTACTTGCCACAGATTAAACAATGGATATACTTTAGCAGATGACAGCAAAAAGTTCTCTAGCACAGAGATTAGGGACCTGAGAGTGGAGTCAGACTCTCTGGGGCTCAAACTCCAGATTTTCAGCTTAAGGGTTGGGTGACTTCTGCAAGTTCCCTACAATTTACCTGATCTTCAGTCTCTTCATTGGATCCTTGCAAATACTGAATATGATAATGTATATTATAAAAGTAGATCATAAGCCCAAAATTCTTTTACTTGGCCTTGATTAAAATTATAATTAAACCATTGGCCATTAAGTTCAGAGCATTTAGGGGTGAACTTCTAAGCAAAGAAACTGTTGAACCAAGCACTACTGGAAATGTAAATCCTGGATTAATCAAAAACTTTTGCTTAGAGAGAAAGAAAAAGTCTAAAGACTATTTAAAGTAAAGTGAAGTTTGAGACCCGTCTGTAGAGTTCATGTTCTTGTAAAGTTGAATATAGGCATCATTTGGATTACCAGAGCTGGCAATGATCTATTGCACAAATTGAACAACTTAACTGTGAATCTGTAGTCTTGGACTCTGAATATTTATGTAATGAGAAGTTACATTTGTTAGAATGTTTGTATTAACTTTTTCCCCACAGGAAGTTGGTTTGCTAACTAATCTTGTAATAACCATAGACTAAGATGTCAGTGATCTAGTTACAGTTTACTCAAACCATATAATAAGCTGAATATTTTCTGGCTGGAAGTAATACATTTAAAGTCATACTTCCCTGGGAGAACAAGTTATTCTGCAGTTAATCAAGAAAGGGACAGATTATCATCAAAATATAATGTAAACATTTCAATATTTCATAATAATTCAATTCATTCAGCAAACCTCAGTACCCCTATGCTACATTAACCATCTTTAGATTTTTCACCTAGGTGTATCTTTGAAGGAGCATGAGGAATATTTGCTATGTCTCAAAAAACAAACAGATATGCTGTTTAAAAGCTCATAGAGTATTATAGATGAAGCAAGCTTCTAAATTCAATTTGAAATACTGGGAAAATTGAAAAAAAAAAAAAAAAACAATACCCTAACAGAGTTATTTTAATAATGCTGGCAAGAAATACATACCTAAGGAAATAGAAGCAAAATACAGGATAATTCAGATTACCAAGAACCTGCTATTGTTTAACTCAATGCGTAGGTAAAAGTTAGAAAAAGTTATGCCATGTTTTGATGTTGCTGCTTACTGGCTACATCTAGAGAGAGGCAAGTAGGTAACAGGCATTTCTGGTAAAGCTACCTGAGGTATTCACTACTGAGAAGATAAAGGAGTAGATGAACAGTTATCCAGATGGTACAAGACGGCAGATAATTTATGGATAATTATAAGCCTCTCTGGAGTTCAGGGTACTAAAGAAAAGAAAGTCTGCATCTGAGGAGGAGAAAAGAAGACAGATAAGCTGGTTACACTGGAGATTTTTATTTACAAGACTGACACTAGTTAATTTCATTCCCATCAAGCAATTACTAATAAATTATCACAAGGTTTTATTGTGGATAAAATAACTGTAATAAGTGATTTTAAGTATTTTAATTGGCAAAAATAAATTTCCAAAATATTCACAGCAGTTTTTTTACTTTGAAAAATAATTAGCATAAGCAGATAACACATCCTAGGTGACTACTTAACATATATACTGGCTACTATTCATGAAACTGTATTTAAAACGTAGAGTCAAATTTTCATATATAGGATAAGCAGTATATCCTTTATTTTGTTTTTTAAAATAGAATTAATTAGCTAACTAATTTATCTGGAACACTACTAAGTAGGACAGAGAATTCAAGACCCTAAAATTAATTTTTCAAATGTTATTTAAGAGGTCTATACATTCAAGCTCACTTCTGTTCTCATATTGCTTATTTAATGACTTCCTCCAAACACACACCACAGCCCAAGAAGATCTTTCTCTTTCCCATACTGAGTAGTAAGACACCAAACTTAAAGTTTTAGTCTTTGAAAAATATGTATAGTTTCTTCTCAACCATTGATTCCTGAACCCTGAGGTAGGTAGAAAAATTGAAGTAGGCCGGGCACGGTGGCTCACGCCTGTAATCCCAGTACTTTTGGAGATCAAGGTGGGGCCGATCATGAGGTCAGGAGATGAAGACTATCCTGGCCAACACAGTGAAACCCCATCTCTACCAAAAATACAAAAATTAGCCTGGTATGCTAGTGGGTGCCTGTAGTCTCGGCTACTGGGGAGGCTGAGGCAGGAGAATCACTTAAACCAGGGAGTCAGAGGTTGCAGTGAGCCAAGATTGTGCCACTGCACTCCAGCCTGGTGACAGAGTGAGACTCCATCTCAAAAAAAAAAAAAAAAAAAAATGGAGTGCCAAAGGTCAATGAAAAGAAGACATACATGACAGGAGATGGAGAAGTATTAACCCCTTATACCTGTATATCTAAAATGATACGTTAAATACACATAAAGGATTTCTATCTGCACTAGCATAAAAGATCTAAGATTCAAACACCCAAAATTACATACTGATGCTAGTATTTTTTACATATTAGA
The DNA here is from genome assembly GCA_963574635.1 of Cheracebus regulus. Lineage (NCBI taxonomy): Eukaryota > Metazoa > Chordata > Mammalia > Primates > Pitheciidae > Cheracebus > Cheracebus regulus. The sequence goes on along the minus strand of CAUYQU010104212.1, from coordinate 171,571 downwards.
GAAATATTAAACTAGTTCTTAAATCTGATGACTTAGGTCTCTCCAGTCTGTTCAGTAAGACATTATGATTCCTAATAAGTAGAAAAGCTATTCTTATTTCAACTTGGAAATTAACAAAGAAAACAGCATTCATTGTAGGGAAAAAATGGCATATTATTTTTGTAACCTCCTCTCGAGTAGGAAAATAATCCATGTAACATGTCTAGAAGGGCAAAAACCCTACATTAGGGGAGTACAGACTCCCAGGGAAAAAGCTATTTACAAAAACATTGAGGAACTGCCAAATGTTGTAGGGTTCATACAGCTACTGCTAATTACTATGTATATTGTATTTCTGAACCTACTGGCAATGTATTGGCTGATCTTTCTGGATTGTGTCTTCCCCGCTGAATGTTGTTTATTTCCCACATCATGCAAATGACAGGGAGGATGTTGGTCTATTTTGAGATTGGCAAGGTAAAAACTTAAAATTGTGTTTTAGATTAGGTCACAAAAAAGTGTGCCAGATGGTTAACAAAAAAGAATATACTTTCAACAAACCTGACACATTGTATAATCTTGGGCAAAATACAAAAAATGTAAATGTTCTGCTACAAATATATTTGAGCTGGATCCACATGACAATGCAAAATATCTAGTAGAAACAAATCCCAAAGAGGTATGAATCTGATTTTTCTTGCTAAAAAACTGCTGGATGACTTCTTAGAAAAGTTAAGTCGGGACCCATGTTTTTTTAAAAAAAATTTACAATGGTACCTTTATATGTACTGCCCACTCTAGAATTTTCTCTTGCCTAGGGGGTGAAACAAATTTTTCACCTGTATTATCTTCACAGAAGATAATATTGGAGATTTTTATTTATAAGACTGACACAGGTTAATTTCATTCCCATCAAGCAGTTATTAATAAATTCTCACAAGGATAAAATAACTGTAATATGTGATTTTAAATATTCTAATTGGCAAAAATACATCTTCACAGAGGATAAGATATTCCTTCAGTGTTTTAGCTTGGAAAGTTTTAAAAAGTAAACAGGATATAGTGGCACACATCTGCAGTCTCAACTACTTAGGAAGCTGAGGCAGGATGATGACTTGAGCCTAGGAGTTTCAGTCTAGCGTGGGTAACACAGTGAGACTCGCATCACTAAAGGTAAGTAGATACATAGACAAATAAAACAAAGGCAGTTTATTTTCATTTCCTTAATAAATATCTTAAGGAAGGCAGGGGGAGGGAAGGCATGTACTAGCTTGCATTCCACACAGTCCATTAGCAGATAATTTTCTCAATAGTGTATGAGGACCCCAAAATAGTAATAATAAGACTGGTTTCAGGTTTAGATCCCTAGAGATTCACAATCTCCATCTCCCTTCTGTCTGCCAAGATTTAAATTTTATTTTTAATATGGCCTTTCTTATCCATTTCCCTCTCTCTGCAGATTTCCTAGTCTCTCCCAAGATAACTGGGATTGTACTCAATATTAGTCAAGTGAGAGGGCCATTTACTGAGCACGGATGAAGAGCCAGGTACTCTGCAGATCTCACTTCATTCCTCACAGCCATGCCAGGAGGTAGCCAATTTACAGATGGGCAAACCATGACTCCAGTTTTGTCACTGAGGAAGGGACTGAGCAGAATCTCAAACTGATAAGGCGTGGCTCTGTGTCCTCACCTAAATCTCATCCCAAATTGTAATTTCCATGTGTGGAGGGAGAGACCTGTAATTCCCATGTGTCAAGGGAGGGAAATGATGGGATTATGGGGGCAGTTTCCCCCATGCTGTTCTTGTGATAGTGAGTAAATTCTCAGTAGATCTGCTGGTTTTATAAATGGTAGTTTTTCCTGTGTGCACATGCTCGCTCTCTCTCTCTCACCTGCCGTCACGTAAGACATGCCTACTTCCCCTTCTACCATGACTGTAAGTTTCCTGAGGCTTCCCCAGCCATGAGGAACTGTGAGTCAATTAAGCCCTTTTTCTTTATAAATTACCCAGTCTTGGGCAGTTCTTTTTAGCAGTGTGAAAATGGACTAACAGACAAACCTAGATCTAACTCTCAGACCAGTTGTTGATGGATGATAGAAAGTAAAAGAGCCCACACCAAATGAATATTCTTTTAGCTACATACAGCCATTAATTTTCACCAGACTTTGAGAGGAGATTTGAAGCAGCAGTCAGAAGAAAAATGTATTAAATAGAAGGGAAAGACATCAAAGAGTTAATACATTCAGAAACTGTGTAAATGAACCAGGTGTTGAATAGAGGACTAGACATGGAGTTAAGGGGGTAAAAGGGAGATGAAGAGAAACACTGAGAAAACAAAGGCAGAGAACTATACAATGACTTCCCTGATTTTAACAGTCAAAGTAGCTCAGAACATCAGAGTTACTTGGCCAATAGAGGTGAAGGTCTTACTTAAGAAGTACCATGCAAATTCCATTTCTGGTTGCCAGACCCTGATACTACATGTTCGTTTCTCAGTGAGTACGTGTTAGGTGAACTGACCATTGTCTCTTCTGAAATTGAAATGTCTATAATGGTAAAAGCATTGCCATTGGATTTGAAAGCTGCAAAGCAAGTTGACTACAGGGAACTCTATGTGTGTGTGTGTGTGTGTGTGTGTGTGTGTGTGTGTGTGCATGTGTGTGTGTGTGTCTTGTAAATTATTCTTTTAAACTGCTTACAAATTAGCTATGAAACTGGTAGTATGTGGTTGTCTATGTCAATAATAAAAAAGCAAACATGCAAAAAATGCAGATCAGAAGAAATAGAGCCTCAGTCACTTCATATTAACTGATCATTCACTCATCTATTTGTTTAAATATTTATTTAATATCTACCACATGCTAAGCACTGTGCTACATGTTAGGGGATATATTGGTGGATAAAAGAATTATGGTTTTAGCAATTACAAAGCTTACAATCTAGTCAGAAAAACAGACAAAATTTGAGTACAACAGAAATAACAATTTAACTATAAATTGTGACAGAATATGAAGAAAATAAATTAGGTGCAGTGATGAAGACTGGAATGATTGGCAGATGGATGACACCGAAATACATTTACATACAGTGGTTAGGAAAGACCTTTATGAGTCCAAATTCCTGGATCTAGACGGCGCTCTAACTTGAACATATGTCGGAATCACGTGGAGGTCATTGTTAAAATACATTGCTGAGCCCCACCCACCAAAGTGTCTAATTCAGTAGTTCTGGAGTCAAGCAGAGAATTTGCATTTCAAGTAAGTTCCCAGGTGATGGTGATGTCACCGAACTAGGAAGCAAACTTTGCAGAATTGCTGGACTAGAGCATAGTGCATGAGACAGAAAGTGGCCTGAGCTGAGGTTGGAAGAGTAGGCACGGAAGCTTTAGATACCCTAACACATGCTCAATGACAGTATCAGTGCCAAACTCAGAACCTGTCCAGGACTTGGAGCGAATCTAATGATCAAGACAATTATGACCACTACTGTTATCTTTGCCAAAGGAAGGACCTCTTTCATCCTCTTCTATGCTAAGAACCTGAATGAAACTTTATCAAGGAACACAAAGAACCAACTCTAAAATTGAAAAGTATTTTTTACAAGGCATTGCTAAATTAACACAGTATCTATCATCCAAAGAACTCGATGTTATCAAAGTATATTTAATAGAGAAGATAAAAAAGATCAAAAGGTGACAAGATGCCTTCAAACACAGAGCATCATGAGGATTATGGCAAGGAAGGCATTTCTGTTAATAAAAGAGGAAGTGAGTGTACAATTACTGTAAGTGTGATCTAAATTATAAGGAAAGAAGATACTTTTGACCTCATCTGGTTTTGAAATATTTAACTGGCTTCCAAAAGAAGATAATCTTTATTAGTATTTGAAGAGTTAGATGGAAAGCTACCAGAATTTTGACGGTTTGGTAGCTCTCAACTTTAGTCTTCCCCCAAATCATTTGGGAGCTTGTTAACAGTGTAGATTACCAGAGCCATCCTCAGAGTTTCTGATCGAATCAAAAGAAGTGATGCCTGGGAATATGCACTTTAATAGGCATCCTCAGGCATTTAGATGTTGGTAGATTAAGGACCAGTTTGAGAAATACTTAGTGAAGTCATGGTTCCCTCAAAATGGCAAAATCTCTTATGCATTTTGATAGAGATACAACTGTAATTGAATGCTTACTATGTGCCAGGTACTGCTGGGCACTTCTTAAAAGTACTCCCTTTAATTTTTAACAATTAAAAAATAATAATACACAAGTGATGAGAAAATGTGATTCAGCAAAGCAAATTAACTTGTCCAAAGTTGGTCATGTAGCAAGTAAGTTATAGAGCCAGAATGTAAACTAAGGGTCTCTGACTCCAATAATACATTTATTTCAATGACACTGAGCTCATGATTGCCAACTTTGTGAGGCTGCAACAATCATTAAACAATTTCCTGGCAACCACAGCTTCTCCTAAAAGCATTATGTAATTTGGCCTTATAAAATAACGAGAAACAGAGTTTAATTATACCCTGAGACTTTGAAAAATCCTTAGATGTCTAAAAATATTCACAAGTGCTGGACAACGAAGTATATGAATCAATAACAGAATCCTTAAAGTCTTTTCCACTGATATTACACTTGACATGTCTATCCAACATCAAGCTCAGAGACAGAATGTTTATCAGTGAAGGGTAGAAACTGAAGACAAAGGCCTGAGTTTTAAAAAAATATGTCTCTATTATGGATTGGCTCTGTGAATGTGAGTAAATGATTTTATCTCTCTAAGCCTCACTTTCCTTATCTATAAAATAACAATTACTTTGGGATTTTATATATGATATTATTAATATATAATACTATTATGATTATCACATGTAACATAATTATATATATCATTATATCAGATAGAGTATAAAACATATATAACAGCTTATATAATATTTTTGAATCATTTGGCATAGTACCTACCACATAGATGTTTAATAAATGTTATCTTATTTCTTATTTAATTATTACGTTTAAGAGGCATGTGATGCACCTAATAAAATAGTGGGGAAAAAACCATAAAGGGCCAATAAACATATAAAAAGATGGCCAGTCTAATCAGAATTTTGAAAAGGCAAATAATAAATACCACCAAATTCCATATAAGATCATAAAAGTCAATTTTCATAAGATAAAAATACTGGTGAAAAAGAGGGGAAATAAGTATTCTCTCTCATAAACCATAAATTGATACAACCATTAAAATGGCATTTTACAGTTGTTAAAAAATTGTTTTAAATGCTGTGATACAACAATTCTATTATTTTCCTATCTATTCTATGATCGGTAAAACAGATTTCAGTAACCTTTTCCTGTAAAGGGACAAAGGGTAAATATTTTAGAGTTTGTGGAACTTACAGTCTGTCACAACAACTCAAGTCTACCATTATTGTGTGGAAGCAGCCACAGACAATGCATACATGAATGAGCTTGGCTGCGTTTTAATAAAATTTTATTTATGAACACTGAAAGTTGAATTTTATCTAATTTTCTAGTGTCAAGTATTATTAATATTGTGATTTTTTTTTTCAACCACTTAAAAAAGTAAAAACAGTCTGGGCTTAGGCCTGTAATCCCAGCACTTTGGGGAGGCCCAAGTGGGTGGATCACCTGATGTTGGGAGTTCAAGACCAGCCTGACCAACATGGAGAAACTCCATCTCCACTAAAAATACAAAATTAGCTGGATGTTGTGGCACATGCCTGTAATCCCAGCTACTCAGGAGGCTGAGGCAGGAGAATGGCTTGAACCTGGGAGGCGGAGGTTGCAGTGATCCGAGATTGCACCATTGCACTCCAGCCTGGGCAATAAGAGTGAAACTTCTTCTCAAAAAAAAAAAAAAAAAAAAGTAAAAACAATTCTTAGCTTGCAGCTGTATCAAAACAGCTGTGAGCATGATTTGGTTTAGCAGCTAGTTGTAGTTATTCACTGCTACCTTAGAGTGATACCCACTCATGTGCACAAGGAGGCATGGACAAAGAAGACATTTACTCTACCAGTAAAAAATTGAGAACTATACCAGTTTAAAAAAAAAAAAAGATTGCTAGGGAAATGGCTAAAAATTATCCATAATCTGGAATATTATGTTATTCTATGCTATAACTATGTTAGCAAAAAAGAGTAATTTGTCACAATTATAAAAGACACTCAAGAAACTTTATGGTGAAAAAGCAAGTTGCAGCTGTTCCAGTAAAAATGGAAGCTAGGCTGGGACTTGGAGGTTTTAGTGTTTGCAGCATTATGGCAGTAAAAAAATTTTTTAAACAATGAGGTGGGTCGCTTTTGGTTCAACATTCTGTGATCTCAGAACACAGTGGTCCATTTGCTGAGATGGTGCCATTTGCTGTTCATAAATGTTTGGCTTTGTCTTTCAACAACCGACAAAGACATAGGCTTAAATGAGAAAAGAGGCAAAGAAAATATAATAGAAAAACTCAACAAATAGTTAAGAGCACTAGGGGACTCTTGAACAGATTCCTACTGTGTTTTTATACTGAATGTCACTATTCTCAATGATCAGGAGGCAGATGACAGCATCAAGACAATATGGTGTCAAGTCACATTTCAGAATGTTCCCAGGGCTCTGATCAGCATTAGCTTTGACTAACCAGATCAGAGAAGAAAGTGGTCACAGCAAATACCCTGTCTCAGTTCATTACTCAACACCTGTTAAACGTGAATAAAGGCCCTGGCTAATTATGTGTTAAGAGCATCTCAGACTGTAATGGGTCCCAGAGGTCTGCAAAGTTGACTTCATTTACATGTTTGTCTCCTTTCACAAGGTCTCAGCCAAACATGGCCAAAATCTCCTGAGCATTTTATGAACTCCCATGTCATCAACTCAGAGTTTCAAATACACCAGAGTCTTCCTACAAAGGACAATGAATGTCTGAGATGTACATTTGTTCCGTAAATAAAGCAGGCAAGGTTTAGATTTTATGGCACAAATGGGCCTCTTGTTGCAATTAACATTATAAAAGTCTGCTAACCTGTATGCATTAAACTAATTATTACATTTTGTGATCTCAGGTAAAAGACTAAACTGTATTTTGATGGCAGAATGCACTAAAACCTTCCTTTATGTCTCAAAGTAAAACCGCAAAAATCAGAAATCAACAAGCTTCAGAGAAGGCTTCTTATCCATTTTTTAGTTTAAAAAATATGTATTAACATTAATAATTTTACATACTTATATGTAATTGTACTATATTTATACATTAACTAATAAATACATATACAAAGCTACATATATACACACACACACACCACAGACTACCAGATAGCCCTTACTAAGGTAGTTCTTGCTTTTCTTAAATGGTATTGAACCTAAAGTATATTGAACTCTTCCTAGAGTTAGTTAATTGAAAGTCAACTAATTAACATCCCCCCTCCTTTTTTTTTTTTAAGCAGAGGAGCAGAGTTGGCAGCAGAAATTAAACGCTTCTTCATTCCTATTTTCTTAGTCTAGCAAAGTAATGAAAAAAAGGAAATCCACTAACAATGATGGAATATTATGCAACCTCTAGTATTTGTGCCACTACACTCTAGCTAGGAAACAAAGTGAGACCCTGTCTCAAAAAAAAGAAAAGAAAAAAAAACAACCAAGAAACAAACAAACATTGAATGTCTATATGTACTGATATGGAAAGACATCTATGACATATGAAGTGGAAAAAAGCAAGCTGCTAAACATTAGGTAGTATATGATGATGCAAATGTGGTAAAACAGCCCAAACTTCACATATGCGCATCTTTAGACATACACAAGAAAGGATCGGAAAACATACAGAATTACAAGGTCTTACAAGCAATTTGTTCTGTCTCCTTTAGTCCCAGTGGGAAGTACCTGTCCCAAATGACCTTCATCATTTTCACAACCAGAAAGGGATTTTCATCGTCCCTTCTACCCGGCAACAGAAGAGCTCGGTGGTTTGGAGCGTTTGCTGTGCAGCCAGACAAGTGTGCCTCAATTCATATCTACCGCTTACTGGCCAAGTCATCTCGGACAAGTTACATTTTCCAATACTTCTGCTCTTTTCTCATTTGCAAAATAGGGCCGATCTCGTAAAGTTGTTGGGAGGGCTAAATGATCTAACAGCTGTATAGCACATGTCTTTGCAAGCCTCTTGGACAGGATGAATTAAGGAAGTGTCTATCATTCTTAGCTAGCACTTCCTTCATCTTGCCTCAGTTACTATTTGAAATTTGCTTGTTTCCTTAGTCATTACTTTTTCTAATTTGCCAAATGTTAACAGGGACAAGAGTTGGTACTTTCTGTGTCCCTCCTCTTCCTCTCACCACCCCTATAAGCCCCAAATAAAAAATTGTTTTTTACATTCCTGAAATCTTTTCACTCTATTACAAATCAAGGGGCTCCAACACGCCCATGTTTCTAACAATTCTCAATGCAGTTTAACGCTAGGGGTGAGGTGGGCTGTTGACTGTTCCTTTTAGCTGACATTTCCATTAGCACGTGTGTGGTTTGTATTTTCCTCCAGTACTCTTCTTGCTAAGAGTTCCTTCTTTCTCTAATTTCTTACTTTTAATTGTCTTTTCTTATTGATCTATAAGTTGCTGTCATTTCGAAGAAACCTAGGGCTTCAAGCACATCCTTGCTATTTACTACCTGGAATCTTCAAAAAGGTATCAATTAGGTTCAGTTTCTTAATGGGTAAAATGAGCATAATATCATCTACATTTTTTCTCAGTTTTGAAATAAATTTGACTTTTACAAAATAGAGAATTCGTGTCAATTTTAGAGAAAAAAAGACAAAAAAATGAAATAACCAAAGATAATCAAAACCATTCATAATCCCACTACAGATGTCAAATGTCTGTTCTACCTCCTAGTCCTTTTAAATGTACGTAACTAAAGGTTCAGGGTCAGGCAGTCCAGACAATTCTGAATCTTGCTTTATTTCTTATTCTCTCTTCCCAGACCACTAAAAATGTTAAGTCTGATGTGTTTTAATTGAACAGCTTTCATTATGCCTCAATATACATCTATAATCACAAATATAAAGGCTTTTTTTTTGGTTTTACCAAAGGCCATTATACTTTTGCATATTTCCTGTAACTTGCTTTGCTAATTTTACAATATATCACATGTAATGATCCATAGCAGATATACATTCTAATTCTTAATGATCTAATCATAATCCATAGCATATATACCACAGTTCATTCAACTAGTCCCATTTGATCAAAATTCATTTTGTTTCCATTTTTTGCACTATGAACAATGCTGCAATAAATAATTCTGTATATATATTTTCATCTATACAGAATAGATTCACAAAGATGAGATTACTATGTTAAAGACTGTGTATATTTTTTAATTGAAAATAATATGGCCAAACTGCTAAGCAATATATACTGCCCCCAGCATTTCTCCACATTCTAACAGCATTGGATGTCATATATTATTAAGGTGTGCCTACATCACAAGGGAAAAATCCTATCTTATTTTACTTAGCAATTCTCTGAGATTAACTCTTCCTTTTTACTGGCTATTTGGATTTTTCTCTCTGGCAAACTGTTCATTCATAACCATTGCCCAGTTTTCATGTGGTTCACTTTCAAAAAACTTTTATGGAGTGTCTTGGTATGTAAATGGTTTCAGTATTGGTTTGTCATGTGTGTTATAATCTCTGCTTCAGCTGGCTTACTGTTTACATTTGCTTACTGTAAAACTCACATACTGAAAGTCTGTTTCGGGAAATACGTGCTTTAATATATCTTTGTTTCCAGCTTGCCTTCCATCTTTCCACCCTACGTCGTATTACCATCATTTCTCTTCCTGGCCCCTCTTGCTTTCAAAGTTCTAACTTCTCTATCTCCTACTCACCAGTTATCACAATTACCTCTATAGAGAACTAAGATTTCTCCCGCTCCTCTGTCTTTTTTTTTTTTTTTAAGAGAGAATAAAGCTTTGGCTGAGGACAGTTTTGATGAGATGGCTAGAAAAACTGCTTTTCTTCATTGGCATTTTGGAAATACTGCTCAGTGGTTTGGGATCCATTTATTTCTACTGCCTCCATCTATCTTTGCTTTATGGCATGACTTCTGCTGCTTTAACTCCACATTCTGTTTTGCTCCACTTGAACTGTTTAGCTGCCAGGTTTGGTCTGGTTTCACTGATTTACTGTATCTAACCTCATTCCCTCTCTGGATTCTGAACCCCATCCTAGAAAAGGTGCTTCCAGCTCACAGACTCCCTTGTTTATTGATTGTAGTTCAATCGATAAACATTTTAGCATAAATGGGTTCACTTCCAGTAGCACAGATGTTTTCAGATCATTTCAGATGGTGAGACCCAGAAACTTTAATTATATTTTCATACACTGCTAAATACTGACATATTAAATTTCATTCCATGAACTGAAACCATTTTTCCCAGGAGAAAATCATGATGCTGATATACGCAGTTATGCTATAAAGTATTATGTTATTTACTGTTAGGTATTCCATTTAATACTATAAAAGTATTATGGTATTTATTACACAAAGCATTATTATAATAAAATCTCAGGTACCATCCAGAAAAATTAAGTGTTTGAACTTACATTTCTCTAATTTTTCCCTATTAATATCAATTTGCTTTTCTTGTTAAGAAAATATTAAAGTGGAAAACTTGAAACAGAGGACATTCTGTGCAATTATTTTTATCTTGAGAAGTGGGAAAATACAGCTTTTGTTGTATAGAATGTGTTATGTATGTGACGAGTATGGAAAACTCATGCTTCCAATGGAAGCAGAGAGACTAGTTCAGAGGTCATTGCAAAACTTCACTGGCAAGGTGCTATCAGTCTGCAGCAAGGTAGTAGAGGCGAAGGTAAAAGATGAGAGATTTATTTCAGAGGGTGAACTAACAGGACACGGTGGAGAGCTCTTCGGCAGTGTGAGGGCATGTTCTGACATCTTAAAAGCCTCTGCATTTTAAAAATTACAATTGTCAATTTTGTCCAACAAAATCTCAGCCTGGTTATCCTTGCTTATATGTGGCAGGTTTTTTGAGTGCCCCAATATGACTCCAGTTTTCAGATATTTGCTCCATAATATGTCCCAAAGTCCAAATACTGGAGGGTCATAAGGAAATATTCCAAAGATTTGCATGCAAAAGTGTGACATATAAGGAGAGAACAGCCAATGAAGCTGTTAAGTCTGAGCAGTTGTGCGAAAGAATCAACTGTATAGCCAGCCCTGGAATGCTTGGAGTCAAGCAGCATGAACACAACATGTCTATGTGCACCCAAACAGGGCATAGACTTCAACGCTTTTTCCTTTCATGACTAGTCTAAGGTTTTTGAAGCTCTTCTCACACCTTATCACATTTTACGTATCTAAAAAGAATCAATATTTTCTTGTTCTTTACAACATTCTTTTTTGTTGTTACGGCTGTTGTTGAAGGACAATCAATTCTGATTTGCATAAACTCAAGGACAACTTAAAAAGACAGTTGCAGTAACTAAGATTGAAGCTGGCATGTCTTTTCCCAGGGAGGTGTTAGACATAAAAAAGGCTTTCATTTCATAATGGAGAAAAAAGACTTAAGTCTCTGGGACACACCACTCTTCTCACCTAATCTTTTCCACAAATAGCAGCCCGGTGATCTTTTTGTAATAAAAATTCTACCATGTAACTCCAAATATTAAAACTTTCTCATGGCTTTCCATCATCTTAAGAATGAGATCCAAATTCTTCACCCTGGTTTAAATGGTTCTATGTCAGGGCTCTGAACTCTGGTAGACCCAACCCTTTTTCTTAATACAAATATTTTGTATTGCCCTCTTTATTCTCCTGAGATGAAATCTAATGTTAAGATACTCTACCTACACTCATAATTTTAAAAATGTTGTAATACCTTAACTTTAATATTAAAGAAATATACTAGAATGGAACAGAATATGATTACAGAAGCTCTTATTCCCTTCGACATACCCAATGGAACAGTCAGCCTCAAATGCCACCAGCAGCCTCTCATAACAAAGCGAGGGGCCAGCCCAGCATGAATCAAGCACTAGAGATGGTAGAGTAGAGAGACAGAGAGAAATCGGGCCCTTGGTGATCTCACTGCACTGGTGAATCAACCAACCCTGAAGCCCACATTACATTCAGACTTTTTAATGATCCAAATCAATAAATTCCTTTTACAGTTAAACTTTCTGCAGTGGGTTTTCTGAGAATGACATAAAACATTATAACCAATACATGCAGTCAAAAATGGAGTGTGAGGCACAGTGTTCTCTCATCAGCTTGTCTAAAGCATGCTTATACAATTATCAATAGAATATGTGAAAATCAGTGAGGTTTTTTTTTCTGATTGATATGAATGCGGTATCACAGACTACATAGAGATGATGTGTTAAAAGAATAGCCTAAACAAAGTGTTCAGGAATGTCTCCCCCAATCATTCTTAAAGTTTAAAATGCACCTTTTCTAATTTCTTATGTATTAAGGTCTAACATACTTCTCAGGCATTTAAGGCAATGAGATAGTATTCAAAAATTATTAAAGCTACTCACCAGCCTCCTCCCACCATCCTAGTGCAGCTAAGTAAGGCAACTGACCATTAGCATAGCTGACTCTTCCACACTAATACGGCTTTTCAGGGCAGAATGAGGAAACACAATGCCCCCACTTAACTTCTTGTCAGCCAATATTTGTTTCTATTTTTTAAAAATATTCATAGCAGCTTTATTTATAATATCTCAAATTTAGAAACAGTCTAGATATTCACTGGCAGGAAAATAGATAAATTATATTACATTCATAGAAAGAAAACTACTCAGCAATAAAAAGTAATTAGTACTGATTCATCCAACACGGATGAATCTCAAACATATTATGTTGAGTCAAAGAGGTTTCACACAAATGATTACATGTATTATATTTCATTTGTGGCAGAAAAAAATCAGAACAGTTATTGTCTCTGGGTAGTGAGGGAAGGGTTAGAGATATACTGGGAAAGGATGTGAGAAAAATTCCTGGGAGATGGTGCCGTTTAGTATTTTGACAGAGGCTTCGGTTGCATAAGCTTCTGCAATCATTGAGTCATATATTTGAGATTTATGCATTTTCTCATGTATGAATTTTACCTCAAAAGAAAAATATTATAAACAAACATTAAACTCTAGTTAATAATGATTATGTACAACCAAATATTTGAGAGAAAGTGTACTAATGTCTACAACTTACTTTGAAATGGAGAAATAGATGAAATGAAATATTACTTGTTTCTTTTTTTTAAGGGTAGTTTTCCTAATACCATAACACAATCATTTCCCCCACCTTTTCTCTTCATTCTTTCCCAAAAGTAATATGGCTGCTAAAATAAACTGATAGTATAACAATTTATGTTGCACTTCTTTTGTGCTTTTATCCTAGATTATAATTGTATGACAGTAACTATAGTGATAAAAGTAAACACTTACATGGAACCGTTTGTGTAACAGGTCTTTATTCCAAGCACTTTGAAACCATTAATTCCTTTAACCCTATAATATTCCTGCAATGGTGATTACTATTTTTATTTTACTGATGAGGACACTGTAGCTCAGAGAGGTTAAATCACTTGGCCCAAAGTTACACAGCTGTAAGCCAAGGGTTGAATAGATGGTCAGTGCTCTGAGCCACTAGACCACCTTGCCTCTCAGTACAGAGAGCATGCTCGGGGAAACACTGGCTAGTATTGGAGAACATGTTTTGAGATTTTTAGAAAATGAACTCACATACATCTCAAAGCTTTCAGATACAGGGAAATAAAGACTGTTTTTCAAAGAGAAACAAAAGCAAACAAAATGTACTTCTTGAAGAGCTTACAAAGCTGAAGTCAGAAATGCATCTCTCCACTGTCTGTCTGGTCATCTTTAAACTTCTACATCCTAAAGCTCTGGTTTCCCATCAGTCACTGTCTCTTGTGCTCTGATGCACTCCACACACTCACTCCCACACAAACATGCCCCAAATACATGGAAGAAAAATGAAATAAAATTAGCTCTCTTCTCTTTGTTGTTGATCAAATGTAGCTAAAGAGTCAGCAGGGGATAAATACCTTGATGCTTACTTCAGGTACAAGTGCTTTGAAGAAAAACATAGAGGAGTAACTTTCAATGCAGCATTGTGAAAATTTTAAAAATGCTGTGTAATTCAACCCCCATTGTGGGGTGTCATTTCTAACAATGAGCTTTGTTTTCTTTATCCGTAGTGTATCTAGATGATCAAACCAAAAATAACTGATCCACAGGCTCTGAAGTTTTCATCAGTAGTCACCGTATGCATGCATAAATAAACCAAAAAGGGAGTTTAATCCTATCTTCTCTTTAACATTATGGCACATACTTTTGTAATAGGCATGGGGCAAACTGGGAGCCTTTCTCAGACACAGGTAGGCAAGTAAAGACCACATTAGCTGAACATGCCCTCCTTTGTCGTAGAAACACGTGGATAAAAGGAGGATGGTTGCAACACATGCCCATCCAGAACCAACTGCAGCTATCTGAGGCACCCTCCTACAGGAGGGGATGGAAAATGTTATTCTGCAGTGGAAGTGAATACAGGGCTGAATATTCAGATGGAAATGGCCGCTTGGCTCCATTATGAATGGGCTGAATATTCCGAAGGAAATGGCCACTCGGCTCAATTATGAACTATGTTTGGCCCTAATAGAGAAGCAACGATTTTGTTTAATACTTTGCAAAGAGAAAAAATAAATATCAGGAAGGGGATAAAGCCAAGACTACTGACGAAGATGATCTTTCTCTCCAATGTTCAGTAAATTCTACTTAACTCCGTGATTCTCTCCCATTCTGGGCCTCCATCATTGGAATGTTAAAACCTTACCGGTATGGTGAAATAATCTGTACGCTAAAGTCTTATGATACACAATTTAACTATATAACCAACCTGCCCATGTACCCCTGAACCTAACAGTTAAAAAAGAAAATGAAGATTAAAATACAACCCAAAAGGCCAACAGGCAAGCATCCCTTTTTTCCTCATAGAAAATAGTTCTCAGAACTATGATGTATTCATTCACTTTTTAAAAATTAATGAAAAATTTTATAAAGCAAGAAACTCCTCAAAGAGGTCACAGATTTATGATGATGTTAAAAGTCATAAAAATTATAGTTACAGGCTAAGTAGTTAAATCAGAATTGCATACCACCCAATTAATTTTATAATCAATAGAGATTAAAGGAAATGAGGAGGTAAAGTAAATGATAGGACCCCAGCTTAAATCAAATCAATACGTATTTATTGATAGCCATCCCATGTAAGATGCCATGAAGAAGGAAAGGTGGTATGGAGCCACGTCCTTGTCTCTGAGCAGCTTACCACCTGGCTGGAGAACTGATATGTAACATGCAGAGAATTTATCTGCACAGCAATAACAATACAAGTGGTATCACAAGGCCTCACACAAGTAATGACCAACAGAACCATGTAGAAAAGAGCATTTGTGTTAATGCAGTGGTCAAGAGCCTGGGATCCAGAGTCAAGATTCCTAGATCTGAATCTCAACTCTACCGCTTATAAGCTCATGGGCCTTGAACCAGTTATGAATCTTTCAACAGGAATACCTTAGGACCTGACTCAGATGATGATTGTAAAAATTAAGCCAAGTGCTTGTAAATAAGGCCTGACACACAATAACTGCCATGGAACTAACAAATAAGTGAAATATAATTGAAAGAAGAGAAAGATCTCTGTTGCTCTAAAGTCTCCCAAAGTTCTGGGAGGGTTTGAATGGTGAGGGATGATAAAATTTTCATTTTCCCCTTCCCACTAATTCCCTCCCTACTACTGTAAAGAGGTCTCAACCTTACTAAAGATTAAAAATGATAAATAGCCACTACTTTGTAAAAATGTCACACTCTTCTACATCTGCATCTATTCACATTCATTCCCCTATAGCTCAAAACCTGACTGCAGCCTGCAGAATTCTACAGAAAGCAGTACAAAAACCCTAAAATCTAAATCTGACTTCCATTTCTCCTCAGTCAACACCCTCTCTCTCGAACATTACAAATTATTCACCAGTTGATCATCACAATTTTCTCCTTCCTAGGCTTTATCATTGCCATCAGAATTTCGGCTTCAAGAAGCGAGGACTGCTCTTCCTCACACCTACATCCCTTGGCATGCAGTAGCATGTTAAATTAAATTTCTTTACTCGACAGTCCTCTCTACGACTTGGTAGGCAGACTTCTGAGACGTCTCCCAAGATTCTTGCCTCTGGTGTCTGTAACCCATATAATTCCTCCCTGTTAAGCATGGGCAGGACGTGGGTAAGATGGAGTTCACTTCTGGGATTAGGTTATGTTATACAACAAAGGTAAGGGGATTTCTCTGATGTAATTAGGACTCCAAAGTCAATGGACTTTGAGTTAATCAAAAGAGGAATTATCTTGGGTCTGCCTGACGTATTCAGGCGAGCTGTTTTAAGGGACTGGGCTTTTTTCTTCCTGAAGGAAGAAATAATTCAAAGCCAAAAAGAAATTATACTGCTAGCCATGAAGGAGAAAGCTCTCATGCTGTGAGAGGGCTTCAAAAGAGAGCCATGTGGCAGAGACCTGAGAGCAGCTTCTAGGAGCTTGGAGTGAACACTGTGCAACAGCCAGAAAGATAATGGGTGCTTCAGTCCTACAATCACAAGGAAACAGATTCTGCCAACAAGAGACAGCTCAGAAGTGGGTATTTCCCTAGTTACGCAAGCCTCCAGGTAAGAGTGCAGCCAGCTGACACCTTGATTTCAGCCTACAGGAACCTTGAGCTGAGGACTCCAACTAAAATATGCTACATTCCAGTCTAAATATTCCAGCCCATGAAAATGGTGAGACAATAAATTGACACTGCTTTAAGCCACTACATTTGTGGTAATGTCTTATATGGCAATAGCAATCTCCCATGCCCTCTGCCTTCCCTCTGTCTTGGAAAAGGCAATAGCAATCTCCCATGTCCTCTGCCTTCCCTGTCTTTTCCTCTGGCTCTTTTTTCTGGATCTAACACCTGAATGTGGGCTGATTTTTCCTGTAATTTCTTCTTTCTCAACACTCTCCACAGTGATTATATCTAATTGAGTTACTTTAATAACCACCTGTATGTGATTATTGATCGATTTTTAGGCTGCTCTTCTCTCTTAAAGTCATGTCCTATTTTTCCTATTGCCTGCTGGTCAATTCCATGTGGGCACTACCAAAATTTTCATTGATATCCCCCACATCTACCTTGTGATTTCCCCATCTACCTCTTGCTCAATATCCCTCCCTCCTAGCTGGACCAGTCCTGTTATGATGTCTTCATCCTCCCAGTCATTTAATCTGTAAAAATCACTAGGACATTCTTCCTCTCTTGTTTCCATTAGAACTAATAATTGGCCAAGTCCTGTTTTAACAAGTTTATATTCAAGGCTTCTTTTATATTCCCAGTGGGCACTAGGCTGGCCTTCTTCTTCCTAATCTATTAAAACCTTATTTCAAAAACTCTAAGTATTTACAAGTAGGTCTTATGAAAGGTAATGGAATTGGCAAAACTCCAAATGGGCTCTCCAAGTTCAATACATGTAAGTTTCCAATCTCAGCTCCCTCACTTAATTGCAATAACCTAATCATATTTTTAATATCTCTGGCCTCAGTTTCCTCATCCAATTATTGGAGAAGGTAACATCTATTTCATGGGATTACTGTATTACATGTAAAGGAATCCAAAAAGTGGTGACTATTCGAATTACTACCTGGAATCGTGGCAAGAGGACCAATTTCCCTGTCAATTGGACTTGAAAGCTTAACAAGACTTTCAATTCTGCCTAGATCCCTTTACTGAACCATCAGGGTAACCTGAACCAATGTCCTACGTGGTAGCTTCACCAGCGCACATTTTGAGTCTGCTCCCAGATTCTTAACATTTGGAAAACATTAACAATATTGCCTGTTTATCCTTCTTTCTGTGAAAGCTGACCACTACATTCAGCAATAAGCATTGGTGAAGAAACTGGGGAGTGGTTAACATGAAACTTTGTAGCATAAAGGAAAAAGGTCAAAGAAAAAGTGACAGGGGAAAATGCAATGGGCAGGCTTCATCTTAGCTAAAATCAAAGTGAAACCATGATGCCCCCGCAGGCTGAGGTTACTCTTAATGAGAAATTCCCTTGGGACATATATGTCATCACTGAGATCTGATCTTCCTTTAGAATAAACAATTTTCCTATGAGAGGAGAAAGGCAGATACTAGTGTTATTCATCTCATCACATGCAACCCCCCAAAAAATACCCAATACGAATGGGATCCTTTTAAACAAACGGAAGAATGAAAATAATTGGATATGCTTGACAACTTTCCATTTCTCCACTTGCCCTTAAGGTGTAAAAAGCTGAAAATCTAGCTTTTACTTAATGCAGCTGAAAAAATCTCTGTATGATGAAGACCTTCAAACCATGTTACCAAAGAGATGACAGAACTGAGACCTAGTATCTCTTAGGAAACTTAGCAGGCTGTTACTCTGAGTACATAACAATGACACAACGTTATTTCCTACCAGACATTGAGGGCACTATATTCATAAAAATGTTGGTCTAGTTTATGAAAAATAAACCAGGAGGCATCAGTTAAAACTCTTATGAATACCTTTAAAGTCATTTTTTAAGATTTCATCTATTCATCCATGTTAATGAAATCAGAAAAAAGTCCTAGAAGTGGTTATGCTTTCAACAATATTTGAGTAACACATTAAAAAAAATTCTATTAGAAGAGTGTCCCAGAAAGGAGCAGGAGCTAAACATGCAGACAAAATTCAAAGAAATCCAAGCAAAAAGGAGGCAAGAAGTCAGGAGAAATTTCCTGAACAGGCACAACAACGTCAGACCCAGGAGGGATGGAAGAACAAAAGAAATTCTAGTTGGCCTTACCAGCTAGAGAACAAGCAAACCCTAGCAAGAGCCTCCCCAAGCAGCAGGTCTAACATGGTCCCACCCTACTGAAGGGTATCTGTCACACAGTGATATATGACGCTCTAATAAGGCTCTGCAGGGTGATGGAGGGAACCCATAAACCCAATGTGCTTGGGATGAGGATGGAACAATAAAGAAGAGAGAATGCAAAGGTTACTAGTTGTTGAGAAACATACATGTAATTTTATGTATAATAGGTGACTTTATCTCCACCATAACTCTCTAGAATATCATTATACTCACTGTATGGGTATGGAAGGATAGGTACCAAGAGGCTAAGTGAGGAGGTGGGAGAAGTCACTGCTGAGCAAGCATTTCCATTCTTTCCTGAACCCTCCATGGAAGAAACAAACTTCCCTGCCTTCACTGTTGGACTTGATGATGTGACTCACATGAAAAGTAAACAGAAGACCATGTACCAGCCTAAGCCCAGGGCTTCGGAAGTTTCTGCTTGCACCTCTGGGAGATACTGACTGACTGAAAAGAACATTCACATTCCAGGCAACCATGAAGCCACCATCATGGTACCAAATTGAGACATGTAGGGCAGAGCCACCATCTGACCTGCAGGTTTGCAGTGTTAAAAAAGAGGCCCTCAGCTGCTCTGTGGAGCTGTGATGATACAAAGAGACTGTTGCATTCCACTGAAGAATACAGTAACCAGTTTACTTGAGAGTCTGAAAGTGATTTTTTCACTAAGTGCCTCTTACTAGCACTTAGCACTGTGTCTAAAACACAGCAACCATTTTCTGAACAAACATTAGATTTTTTCTTCCTCAGAAAGGAAGAACCAGAGAAGTGTAATACAGAAGCCTACTTCTGACTTCCACCTCAAAATTCTAAATATAGTACCTTTATGAGGTGTCTTACTTCTGATTAAACCTGATTCTTACACAGCCTACGCCATTTCGTTCTGGTTTGTTGTGGGCCTAAGGGCAATATTTTTTTTTCTGCCATAAACTGCTTACACTGTTACTTCTGCAAATCACATTAGCTAAAAATACTGCATTTTATTCTCTTATATCATTATCTCTCTAATCAGGAGACTTCACTCTTCACTATACTTTCGTAATTCTCATCTGGTATTTTTTTATGTTTCTGTTTTCTGCACTTACCTCCATCAAGTTTAGATAATAGTCACCAACTTTTTTATGACTCTAAGCTTCTCCTGAACATTGAATGATTACATCTATGAAAGGTTTGATGTACTCTACTAATCAAAGATTTGTTTCTATCACTTCCACAGTTTTCATTCATTGAGATTAAGCTAATAGTTGCAAGGGTGGTGAGTTTCAGAGCAGTGATAATTCTCGACTACTCTTAAGCAAGACTGCTCCTTTTTCTCAGTCCTGGTTTTGGGCCACATATGGTGGCTCATGCCTGTAATGCCAGTACTCTAGGAGGCCATAGTGGGCAGATGACTTGAGATCAGGAGTTCGAGACCAGCCTGGGCAACATGGTGAAACCCCATCTCCACTAAAAATACAAAAAGTATCTGACTATGGTGGCGCACTCCTATAGTCCAAACTACTTGGGAGCTGAGAGAGAAGACTGCTTGAACCCAGGAGGCAGAGGCTACAGTGAGCTGACATTGCACCACTGCACTCTAGCCTGGATGACAGAGCGAGATTCCATCTGGAAAAAAAACAAACAAACAAAAAACCATTAACTTCATTCTATCTTCTATATGCAACATTCTTGTTACATCATTTCCTTTTATGATGTTGGCCTAATGATTTAAGTTTTCTTTACAAACTGGATCACAGTTAACAATTTTATAGGAAGGTAGAGGCTCTTCCAACTCAAAACCACTGCTGGGTCACTCTTAGCTGGAGAATCAATTCAGGATGCTTAGTGTGGCATATGGGGCTGTCACTGGCTGTTTCACTGACCTATCTCTTGCCAACACCTCCCTCAAAACTATCTCCCCACTTCCCACACATACTTAAAAGGGAACTAACATTTATGCTTTCAATATTATTTAACTACATATTTTAATTATTTTAAATCATTTATTATTTTACTGGTGAAGGATGAAGGCCCAGTTAAGTATCTTGTGCAAGGCTACACATGCAGTCAGTGACAGGCCACCCTACCAAAGTCGGGACTCCTCGCTTCCTGAGCACCTCACTGACATCCTGCGCCTTGGCTTACATCCTTCCCTCAGCTCAAAACGCCTCGCAAATACTCCCTTCTGGTGAACACTTACACACTCTCTAATGTCCAGCTCAGAGTCTTCTCTTAGTACCTTTTTATGATCACCCTGAGGCAAAGGTAACTGTTGCCCCATGTGTGTATCCATGGCCTCCTGCATAGTTATATTAGAGGAAACATAAATACACTATTCCTCTTCTCACCCCACTGACTTACAGCTCCTTGAACATAGGGCTTTTATTTCTGTTTGCTTGGGTGTTTACTTGCTTGAAGACAGGGTCTTGCTGTGTTGCCCAGGCTAGAGTGCAGTAGCAAAATCTTGGCTCACTGCAACCTCTGCCTCCCAGATTCAAGTTATCCTCCCACTTCAACCTCCTGAGTAGCTGGGACTACAGGTACATGCCACCAGTCTCAGCTAATTTTTGTAGCCATGTGGTTTCATCCTGTTGCCCAGGCTGGTGACAAACTTCTGAGCTCAAGTGATGCACCTGCCTCAGCCTCCCAAAGTGCTGGGATTACAGGTGTGAGCCACCACACCCAGCCTGGGTCTTTATTTTTAATTCTCAGGACTGCGTATAGTTTCTGACACATTGTAGGCACCAAACAAATGAGTGTTGAACCTAATCTAGATAGGTACTATAATTATTAAAGAAAAGGAAAAAGCTCCAGGAGAACATGCGTCCATCCATATGGGTTATCTATGATATACCATAATGATAAAAACTGAGTGTAGAGTGAAATAGCAATAAATATATCACTATTTAGCAAAAAGCTTCTGAAGATGGCTTATCAGTACTTCATAAGCAAGAGACCGCTAGAATACATGCAATTTACAAATAAGCATAATTCTAATTTTCACAGCTAAACAATTGAGAAGGATCATAGCATCCTTAAAAAGCGTTTATGAAAAACAATAGCTCCCGCCTCCAATGGCTCACATAGACTACTGGGGGTAACATTTGTGACAGGAGTGAAATTAACATGCTGCCAAACTACCAACGTGCTTTTTTTGGATGTTGTCACCTACGAACATCACATCACCTACACTTGTTTATATTTGATTATGGTTTTTGAAAACACATTGTTGGGTTTGTTTTTTACTTATAAGGTTAAAACACACCAAAACATTTGCTAGAAGAATTGTCGTTTTCTTTTTTTTTAACTGTGATAACACTTCATAAGACATATACACTTAAGATAATTTTAAGTGCACTAGTTAATATTAACTATGTACACAATATTATATACAGTAGATCTCCAGAACTAATTGTCATTTTGCATAACAAATTTTATACTTGTGGGACAGCAACTCTCTATTTGCCCCTGACCCCATCACTATCCCCAGGAATGACCATTCTACTTTTTTTTTTTTTTAATTTGACTGTTTTAGATTTCTCATGTAAGTGGAATCATGTACTTTTGTGACTGGTTTATTTCACCTGACATGATATCCTTTAGGTTCATCTACATTATCTCATATGGCAGAGTGAATAATGTGTGTGTGTGTGTGTGTGTGTGTGTCTGTGTGTCTGTGTGTCTGCCTATATTTATGTTTTCTTTATATATCCATCTGTGGATGGACACTTAGATTGTTTGTATATTTTAGCTATTATGAATGATGCTGCAATGAACATGAGAGTGCTAACATCCTTTGAGATACTGATTTTAATTCTTTAAAATACTCCGAAGTGGGATTGCTGGATCATATAGCAAATCTATTTGTAATGTTTTAGAAATCTCCATACCATTGTCTATAATCCCTGCATTATTTTATATTCCCACCAACGGCTTACAAGGATTCCAATTTCTTCACATACTTGCCAGCACTTGGGTTTTGGTTTTGTTTTTTTGACAACAGCCATCCTAACAGGTGTGAGGTGTTTTCTCACTCTCACTTTGGTTCTGATTCAGTTTCCTGTTGATTAGGAATGGTGAACATCTTTTCATACACCTGTTTGACTATTAGCATGTTTCTTTGGAGAAAAGTCTATTTAATTCATTTTGCTCATTTCGTAATCAGGTTATTTGAGTGGATTTTTTGTATTTTGCTTTTGAGTTGTGGAAGTTCCTTATATATTTTGCATGTTACCATCTTATCAAACATATGGTTCATATTTTCTCCCATTCTATAGGTTGCTTTTCCACTCGGCTGTTTTCTTTGCTGTGCAGAAGCATTTAGTTTGAGGTACTTTCAAATGTCTTTTTCTGGTTTTGGTGCCTGTCATTTGGTGTCCTTTCCAAGAAATTGTTGCCTAGACAGATGTCAAGGAGATTTCCCCCATTTCCTTCTAAGGACTTTATAGATTCAGGTTTTACTTCTTTGTTTCACTTTGAGCTTATTTTTATATACCATGTAATGCTTTAAAATTAGACATATATTATATATAAATAGCTTATATCATATTCAACCAATTACTTTAATGATAGCATCTGTTACAGCATACCTCATCTGTACCGTTTCTCTCAACATCTGCATCTCCCTTTGGGAATCTTTTGCAGTTGCCTCCCACTGTCTACCTCTCAGCATTTAGAAAATAAGTATTTTCTCTTCCAAATCTCTACTGATAGCAAAATCTCAAGGTAAATACTTATGTATATAGTCACTTTTAAAGGACAGGCAAAATAAATACTCAGTGGGAACAGAAAATACTCATAACTCTTTCTCTTTCCGATACATTTTCTTCCTCACTTGCCTCCTTCATCCTGTGAGATGAGGGACAGCAGGTTTGCATATGGGATACGTTCGAGGTTTCCATCAATCTCACACAGCAGGGTGAGAATGATCACGCTATCCTAGTCCCCGACCAGGACCTCTGGAGTAATAATGTCACATTTTCTTGCCACTGAAAATGCTACCTGATGTACATTACCTTATCTCTATTTCAGGTTTTAATAACAAATTCAAACTGTCTTTTCAAACCATTTTTTAAAATGCCTTGACAGACTTGTCCTAGCGTTACTCTAAATAAATGCCTGCTTTATATCAAAGAGATATCAGAATAATTTCTCTTCAATTTACTCCTCCATTTTGCCTGGTAATTATTTTGAAACATTTTACAGTATATTCCTTGCTCCCATTAAATAAAAATTCTATCTTAAATTCTTTACCCATTCCAGCCCACCCACAAATCAGTTTCTTCTCTATGGGGTGTCATTTGGAAATAACATCTTATCAACTACAACATTCATAGTTAAGCCAAAGAAAACAGATATCATTTGTAACAATGTTTTTTCTCCTCTGTGGCATATATCAGAGGTTTTTTTCCTTTTTGGTTTATTTTACATCCTCTTCAAACAAATCTAGAGTTAAAACTCAAAGTATTCTTTGCTTTATAGGCTATGCAATGAAAAAGGTAATTTACACACTGCATGCCTCAACTGTCCTGACTGGACAGAATCAGTGGCACAGAAGGAAACCAGTAATGCATCACAGGACCACCCCTCATCAGCCACTTGGCAGCAAAGACGACTGTGTACGGGACAGCAGCAGGCCATCAGCATGCACAGGCTTTCCTCTGTGATTTGTGCTGAAATGTAGGCTATCCAGTTCATACTAGCCTTCAGCCAAAGCCCCACGGAAAGTAACTGCAAACCATAAACTTCTAGTCCTTTATAAACATTTGTAATAGATAAAGTATGCAAATATAGCCACCAATATTACTAGGGAATCTAACGTTTAAATGACTGAGTGTTACTGGACTTGATTTTTAAATGAAAAATTCAGAGATGATGGCAAGGCAGTTTTTCACAATCCTCCTGATGTGGTTGAGGAGTTGATAGAGTATTGGGGAATTATATACTTTATGATGTAATAAAAAATGATTTTTTAACCAATAACTTGATTTATGAAGAATGGTGCACACGTCTGCTGAAATATCAAAGTAAACATTTCGTTTACATTGGTGAGGAAGCTAAAAGGATAATACTTCCAGGGCCCATAAAAGCTTAGACCTTCTTTTGGTTTCCTTGCAGGTTGAATATAAATGCCAGATTGAGTTACTTTGTGTTTTAATACTTAAATCTGAGACTTTAATAACTTTTATTCTAAGTTCAGGAGCACAGGTGCAGGATTGTTACATAGGTAAACGTGTGTCATGGGGGTTTGTTGTACAGATTATTTCATCACCCAAGTATTAAGCCTAGTACCCATTAGTTTTTTTTTCCCGATCGTCTCCCTCCTCTCACCCTCCATGCTCTGATGACAGGCCCCAGTGTGTGTTGTTCCTATGTGTCCATGTGTTCTCATCATTTAGCTCCCAGTTATAAGTGAGAATATACAGTATGCATTCGTTTGCTAAGGATAATGGTCTCCAGTTCCATTCTTATACCTGCAAAGGACACGATCTTCTTGTTCTCTTTTATGGCTGCATAGTATTCCATGGTGTATTTGTATCATGTTTTCTTTTTTTCTTTGTCTTTTCTTTTTGAGATGGAGTCTCACTCTGTTGTCCAGGCTGTAGTGCAGTGGCATGATCTTGGCTCAGCTCACTGCAACTTCCACCTCTTGGGCTCAAGCAAGTTTCCTGCCTCAGTTTCCCAAGTAGCTGGAATTGTAGGCATGCACCACCACACCCAGCTAATTTTTTTTTTTATTTTTAGTAGAGATGGGGGTTTCACCATGTTGGCCAGGATGGTCTCAAACTTCTGACCTCAAAGATCTACCCACCTTGGACTCCCAAAGTACTAGGATTACAGGTGTGAAACACCGCAGCCAGACAATACCACATTTTCTTTATGCATTCTATCATTCATAGGCATTCAGATTGAGTTACTTTTATTCAACAATTTTTCACAAGTATATGCAGTGTGCCCATTATATGCCAGGAACTGTCCTAGGTGCTGGGGGCACAGCAGTGAGTAAAACAGACCAACAGAAAGTCTAAGCTTTTACGTGCCCTGGAGGCATTAACCTTTTAGCTTCCTCACCAATATAAATGAAATGTTTACTCTGATACTTCAACAGACATGTACACCATTCTTCATAAACCAAGTTGTTACTTTAAAAAAATCACTTTTATTACACCATGAATATAATGCCTGTGGTCATATAGACAAAAAACGCTGCCCTCATGGAGTCTACACTCTAAGCAAAGGATGCTGTTCATCTTCACAGATCTGAGCCAAAAGATGTTTCTTTTTATTTCTAAGATATTAACTCAGGTCAAATTTTATTCATTTTCTTAGAGAGTATGGATTTTAAAAATGAATCATCATTAGAAAATGTCTGGGAAAAACATTACTGGTCTGAGGTTGTTTTAACTACCCATCTACTTCACAAAATTTTTCGCTGTGAATTAAACTACACAGACTACAGAAAAAGTTAAAATAACATCCAAGTATAAATAAAACAAAGAACAGTACATAACAGGCACCTCCTATTTTGTACTTTCCTATTTGATTAGATTATGCTATCAATCTCTTTCTCCACTTCACAGGAGAGGCCCATTAAAACCTAAAGCTCAGTACAACTTTCTGGAAATTCTGCAAAGTGGCAAACAAACTGAGAAGATTATATGTCTTAAAAACCCATCACTGAGGTTCTTGATCAATAGTTGGCATAAATAAATCTCAGACATGTGGGCAAGACTGTTGGAGCCAGGCAAGGATTTTTCTTAATGTGGATAGTGATGTCACTGAGACAGAGAGAAGGGAGGCATATTTGCAATAAAAGGGAATGATTATATAATACATTCAAACCATAAATACTCCATTAAGTTATAAAATTCTCTCTATATGTTCTTAGGAGGCCTGTCAGCCACTTAACTTAGAGAAAAGAAAGTAAAGCTCCATTAATCATTCATTCAGCCAAAACTTGCTGAATCCTGCTCTCTGCCTGCCACAACACATCACCATCACTACTGTGTATTGAGAGTTTACTGTATCCTAGACAATGCTCAGAGATTACATGCACCATCTCATTCCATCAATGACCAACCGTAAAAGTTGGGTATTCTTTTTAATCATCATTATATAGATGAGGTAAATGATACTCAAGTTATGTGATCTGTCTGTGGTCACATGGCAATTAGACAATCAGATGCCATATGAGGGTATGTTGCTCTCCTAAGATATGATTCATATTTATATTACTAAATAGAGGGCTTTCTAATGCAAAACAATCAACAACCAAATTCAGGGGAAATCCAGACCCATAGTCTACAAATATTTAGTTAATAGGTGCTTGGCTGACATACTTTCAAGATATTCCCTACCCCATGCACCAAAATCATGACTAGTCACTTGAATTAATAGATATCCACATATTTCAGTTCAGAAACAGCTGCCTAGAATATTATGGTATTTTACATTTTTAAAAATTAAGATACAATATGATATATTATATAAAAAGATTCAGCATAATTATGTGAGGCAGGATAAATAGTCAAGGAGGTAACCATGTCCTTGAGATACAGCAACTGTGGTGATCATACTGTCAAAACAGTAAGCCCCAGCATTTGCACTGTAGTCCAGCTCACTCAAACAAAGCTATCTCCAGGAGAGAACTTCCACTGTCGTGAGCATGCACATTTGATTTCACCTGTCCTCTGACAGACCCTGTGCTGATTGTAATAGTGAAAAACACATCCTTGGGCAGAGATTTAAGATGGTACTGAGACATGCGGCACATGAACAAGCATGTACAGCTACTGCACACGTGCACCCAGAGGACCACCCAGAACGTACTTACAAGTAACACTGCTTCCCACCTCCTTATGAACAATCATGTAAGGCTCCCCAAAGGCAGTCTCCCTAGCACCTGTCTTTGTTGTCTCATCCTTACAAGCAGCCCGCCCTGAATTCTCTCTCTCTCTTTCTCTCTCTCTCTCTCTCTCTCTCTCTCTCAGGATATCCTGTGTATTCTGCACTTAACTTTCAAAATATTCTTTTTCTTTTGTAATAAATTACTCTATGCTGCATCTCTTTTGCTGTGTCTTGTTTAAATTCTTTCAAACGAAGAATAACCGAGGTCTCACAACAGCCTCCAACAATTACATATTGTTAACTTAAATAACAGCTCTGCAGTTCAAATGTAAAGAGAACTAGTCCTGTTTCAACATCAATCTCCTTTTGAGTAAAACAATGGGAAAATGACATTCTTGCTGATTACCAACTAGCCACATTTCTGGGTTGAATCAAGCCTCTGCAATTCCTTTGAGAACATAATGAATGAGGTCCGTGGTGCCCAGAACACCAAAATTGCCTAGGCTACCTCCTAATAAACTACACAATCCAGTTCCATCAGCTCAGCTGTATGATAGGAACGCATCCAAAATATCAATTCCCAAACCTATCACACTTTTAGTGTATTTACATGATTTAAGAATGTAAGAGACTGATGAAATACGCTGAAGAAAATAGAGACATTGCTTCCATTACTTCTTTCAAAAGATGAGATAAATTCAATTGGTGAGAGTGATTGGCTTTATATTAGAAGGAGAAACCTTTACAAGGTGAGAAAGATGATCACAAAAGTCCAGAATAACTGTGCCTTAGATTGCTTTGCAGGGATCCAAGTTTTTATTCCACTTTGAAGGAATCTTCCGTGGTGCAGTGTATCATTTATTTGAGAAAGTAGAGGTGAGACTCCAATCAGCCAATTCATGTTCAAGGAGGTATAGAACCAAGAAAGAATTAGCAAACAGATACACATTGTAATATCCTAAAAATTTTTAAATAGAATTTTTTTTTCTTTCTAAAGCAATATTTGTTGCTTTAACCAAGGGTTTCAATCAACTGACAAACCAGAAGTCATAACTGATCTGAATAAAGGGCATCTACTGTGCTCTGCGCAAAAACTTGGGGAGCTGGAGGCAAGATACTCTAGCAACACAGCTCTAACCACCCAGGTCGCCCACTTGAGAACTCTGCTTTTAGTTTTGGCCTCAGAAGACTACAGGTGATCAGACAGATGACATCCTGAGTCAAACAGTCGCAGTCAGTGATTCCTCTGGGTCATCTTCCTTCTGATATTCCTAAACACCCAAACTCACAGAATGGCCTGGGAAAATGGCAAGTTATACTCACTTCTCTCTGGGCACCATGTGACTCCTGACCCCTGAATGCCAGGAATCCTTCTTTTCTAAATTCCCAGGCTGCTCAAAGAGCAGCAGTGTGGGCATATATCATTTTTAGAATGGAAGGAATATTCCAGACTTGCTGCTCAAGAAACAACAGATGCAAGTGTCTTTGGACTTGTTCAGAAATACACCCCTTCTCTCATTGTGTTGTGAGCCAGAGATGCACATACCAGTCTGAATGAACCACTGCTGTGTTTACGTTCATGCCGCTTTCCATCATGTTTCTAATCCTTCACTTTTTCACCACTTACTGAGGTGCTCTCACCCCTGCTTCACATCTGCAGACCCACAGCTGGTCATCCTTAGTTACAGCCTTGCAAGTTTTAAGCCACCTAGCCCCCAAAGTCTCATTTTATATGCATAATAGAGGTAGGCGCCTTGTCCATTATCAAGTCAAAGACTTCTTAAATAACAGAACAGTTCCTAGGCTTCTTGGAATGATGTCAGGAACAACTTACTGCCCTGGGTCCACTTCTCTTCCCTATCCAAATGCCAGACAAGCAATTGGTATCCTCTCAGTCATCGGTTCCCAAGTCTAGACTTTTCTCCCAATCAGGGAAATTGGGTTTGTTCCATTTCCATGACATGTCATTCTGAGTGCCCTGTTGCCTATCTCTACCTGGAAGATGGTATATAAATGAAATCATTTACACACTACCATTCTAATTTTTAAAGGAATTGCAGGCATGTCAAATTAGGCTCATACCAAATAATAACATTCTAAATAATAATAGAGGTCACCAATTGAGTGTATAATATGTACCAGGTCCTATGCCTAGAACTTCATCTGCACTATCATTTAATTTGCTCAGCAATCCTATGAGGAAAGTACTATTGATATTTTATCATGAGGAACCTCAGTGTTAAAAAAACCGCCCAAAGTCATAGGGCATGTAAATGCATTTACATCAAATTTCTAATCCAAATTATACAACTCATAGACTCCCCAACTGTAACCAAATAGATAAACAAAACTGATATAAATCCAAGGTTTTTTTCTTGCCAGTCTTATTGTTTCTGCAATATTCAGTGGGGCAACAAATCTCTGGAATCTGTCATTTCAGTATATTTTTAATAAAGTAGATTCTTTCACACACTCTCCTGGAATCTCTCTCCAGCTGCTCAGCTTGGAAGAACTCAACCAAAGCACAAACAACACAGGGCCATACATGATATTTAGAATTTAAGATGCTTTGGCTCTTACATTGGCATATGATTCTGATACTCTAGTAAATTACAATCCAGCAAGATAAATGTATTATGAACTTCTGTGATGTAATAATAAGTTTAAAAAATCATCCTTTCTTGGAAATTAGCACATTCACCCCTTTTGCTTTTCCTTTTGTTCTCAGAACTCACTGTTGCACCTCTTTCAAAGTTCAATAAGGTAGAACCAGATGACGTCAGTGTCTTTACCTGATATAGCAGACAGAAAAGAAAAAAAAAAACTCAAAGGCAATTTTACACAGAAGGGACCTAGTTATGAATGATTCACCAACATTTGATGAATCGCTGATGAGCTGTACCTTTGCCCTCTTCCGATTCCTTCTTGACTGTACTACCAATAAGTTTGACCATGTCAATGGAGGGAGTTTACTCACAAAACTGTACAAGTTTCTAAAAATGTCTAGCAATAAATATATTCTTTTTGGAATTATGTTCTCAGGAACAAGAGGAGTCTCCACTTACTTAACAGTGAAGTAGCTCACTAAATCATTTAAAAAGTAGGCTGAAGCAAACAGTAAAATCTTTAAAAACAATTTTATCATCTCAAACAATTTATCATCACTTCTCTTTGAACAACAGTTTCTTTTTTGTTTACCTTAGAGAACAGGCACAGGGAAATTAAATCACTTAACACATAGAGAACACAAGATAGAGACACACTTTTGGAAAGAGCCACATACCAAATGGTTAACAAATTAGGCTACTGTCTTATAAAAGGTGTAAATCTTAGGCCAATACATCCTTGAAGAGTTGATATTCAATACATCTGTATGTCTGTGTCTACAGAGAACTAGATATGTATTTTGAAAACTTCACTTTATGATGGCCACAGCAATAACTGTTAAATCTCGACTTTCTGACCCACCTAATCATTGTCCTTTTGAAAGTTGATTCTTCTCGTCAAGTGTCATTATTTCTTGTCTATCACCTCAGGTCATTTTTCCTCCCATTTATTCTATTTTAATTTATTTTATTTTAAGAGACAAGGTCTCACTCTGTTACCCAGGCTGGAGTGCAGTGGCATGGTCATGACTTACTGCAGCCTCGAACTCCTGTGCTCACGTAATCCTTCTGTCTCAGCCTCTCATGCAGCTGGGACTACAGGTGCATGCTAGCATGCCTTTTTTAACATTGTAGATATGGGGTCTCACTGTGTTTCCCATGCTGGTCTTGAACTCCTGGGTTCAAGTGATCCTCCTGCCTCAGCCTCCCAAAACACCTGGATTACAGGCAGAAACCACCGTGCCCAGCGCTGGTCACTCTGAAAAGAATGCCATTCTCTTTTTTGAAGAGATGTGATTTCTTTAAAATGCCTAATTGTTTTACCAGACAGCTAAGGTGCCTGCTACATCCTCCTAATTGGCAAAGACTTTTTACACAGAATCGAAAGAACTTCTGGTGGTGAGGAGTTGGTCCAAAGAAAAGAAAAACTCCTACTCCATTGTCTTGAAATATTTTTTTCACTCTCGAATTCCTGAGGTACGATTTTCTGGCTGAGGAGAAACTTCCCAAAGACCCTAATTCCATTAGATTGGAAAATGATGAAAGGAACAGTGCAATGTTTTCTTGATGTGGCACTATGGCCTCACCACAGAGGTAGCTTAGTTATCTGGGACCTACCTGGTAACGCCATGTGGATTACCGTAAGTACTCTAAAAAAGTGGTAATCAAATACTGATGCATGTAAGTATTGCTTGGAAAACAAGGTAAAACAGTTTCCCAGGCCCTATCTCCAGAGATTCTGATTCACTAGGCCCAGGTGGGATCCACAAATTTGCATTTCAAATAAACTCACAGATGATGCCAAATGCTAGCCTGAGGACCACATTTTGAGAATCACTCTAGAGCACTAGGATTTCAAAGCACTCAGGGTAACCTGTATCACAGAAAGTATCTCAAATGTTGTTCTTGGATTATAGTGGTCTGTAGCTTTAAGAAGCAATTACTAGACATTTCTTACCAAAGGTCATCAAAGAAAGCACACTGCTGCAATGGTAGGCTATCTACTTTTATAAAAATAAGAAAAAAAAAAAGAGAAATTCAAAATAATGGCTCTTCCCTTAGAATGGAGAGAAAGCTGACTCTGGTTTGCAAAGGCCTATCTCATTCCTGATCCTTTATCATTTGAGAGAGATGTGAACAGTATATGTCAAAAACGCTCATTGCACATTCCCAGGAAGTCACTCACAGGGCCGACTGTAATTTTACTTAAGCCTGTCTGAACTTGCTTTTCTTATTTTTTCCACCCGTAGGCACACATGATTTTATTTTTCTGCAAGGAAAAATTCAGACAAAGACATAGATGTGATTTTATCAAATTAGCTAACTTTAAAGCAAAAAAAACAAACAACAACAACAACAAAAACAGAACAAAACATGCATTTCTGTTTATAGCAAGACTCCCTGTTGCCCCGTTAATCATCTCCCTATGAAAACAGAAAATGTGAAACTATCATAGCCATTCTTCAAGACTGATTTAATAAAAATCATTCAAAAGCCTGTGTCATTAACATATTACTATCTTTTGTGTGCAAATCCATATTGTGGTAGTTGGAAGACCTAATATCCAAAATAAAATAGATCTGCTTCTTACTGAAAAGCAGCTGTTGAAAACTAAAATGCCTACAGTATGAGTAGTAATGAAATTAATGGACCAAGCCAGGAGTGAAGCAAGGGAGGGTAGGAGGGAAAATGGAGAACTTGAGAGTCCTGGTATTATTGAGAAGAGTCCCGGCATTATTGAGAGAACTGCAACTAATTAGTATCAGAACAAAGTCCCATGGTCATCGTTGAGATTGTTTCCGTTTTCTATTTGTTTCTCTTGGTCCTCTTTCTAGATGTATCTGATGATTTTAAGTTGAATTACAGATGCTGTGAATGAAGAATTATAGAGACTCTGTATGATGGTATCTCCCACTCAAGAAGGTTCATCCTGCTCTCTGGCAGGCAGTCTAAAATGGGGCATTACTTTCATCCAATTTGGAATTGAACTGACTCAAAGCTGGTGAGCGTTTTGAAAGATGTGCTCCACCTCTAGTTTGCACACGTATCATGGGGATGTTTTGAAGGTCTGTGGTGTACACTAGTACACCTGTAATTCATGGATATACAACTCCACTTATTTATTTATTTATTTTTGAGATGGAGTCTTGCTCTGTCTCCCAGGATGGAGTGCAATGGTGCGATTTAGGCTCACTGCAACCTTTGCCTCCTGGGTTCAAGCAATTCTCCTGTTTCAGCCTCCTGAGTAGCTGCGATTACAGACGTATGCCACCACGCCTGGCTAATTTTTGTATTTTCAATAGAGATGAAGTTTCACCATATTGGTCAGGCTGGTCTCGAACTCGTGACCTTGTGATCCACCCATCTTGGCCTCCGAAAGCTCTGGGATTATAGGCATGAGCCACTGCACCCAGCCACAACTCTATTTATTTTAACCTCAGCCCTGGAAGACTATCAAAAACACACATGGTAACTCATATCTGTGACCCCACACTTTGCACTGAGGCAGGAAAATGGCTTGGAGCCAGGAGTTCAAGATCAGCCTGGTCAACATACCAAGACCCTGTCTCCACACACAAAAAAATTAAAAATTTAGCCAGGTATGCTCATCCATACTTATAATCCAAACTATTCAGGAGGCTGAGGTAGGAGGATTGCTTAAGCCCAGGAGTCTGAGGTTACAGTGACCCTGTCCCATTAAAAAAAAAAAAGAGAGAGAGAGAGAAAGAAAAAGAAAAAAAACTTTCAGATAAACATATACCCAAGGCACCCATCTTCTCTCTGAGATCTTGGTTCCTCTGAATCCTGGCAGCTTTGGCAAACCCAAACTTCTATGTTTGTCTCTTCAGCCCTGTGAGGTCACCAAAAATTACTTTGCCTACAAGATCCGATTTTCTAGCTGCTCGTTTTCTCAACTGCTCCTTAAGCCAAAAGACAGCAAGTTCCCTAAAGGGAAAAGCAGCCTGTGGATTCCTGGTTGAGCACTCCAAAGTTCCCTGATTTCTGGGTCTCTTGGTTTTCCTGGCGGTTGAGATCTTCAAATTAGGTTTACATGAGGCTTTTCTGTTGTTTTCAAAGAAGCATTGGTTTGTCACAAGCCACTCTAATTTACCCAAAAGCAG
The DNA here is from genome assembly GCA_963574635.1 of Cheracebus regulus. Taxonomy (NCBI): domain Eukaryota; kingdom Metazoa; phylum Chordata; class Mammalia; order Primates; family Pitheciidae; genus Cheracebus; species Cheracebus regulus. The sequence goes on along the minus strand of CAUYQU010104212.1, from coordinate 137,022 downwards.
AAGTTCTCAGGTTAATTTAATAGAGTAATATAATTACTTCCCCAAGAAATAATGTTTTCATTCTGAAATATGAGGTTAAATTCAAATATAGACTTAATCTATAGAAGTTAAATTATTTTGCTAAGAACTGACTTCAACTGTCAAAATACATATTCTATTCCAAACACGATGGCAAGTAATTCTTAGTTCAATGATCTCCTTTAAGACAGATATATCAAGCAATTTTTTGTAATCTGTCATCAGGCCTCAAAGAAACCTCAAATAACCATAAAGCAGTGCTACCATTTGGAGTACTTGAGATGCTCTAGATAAACATTTGATGATAGATGGACACTAGGCACTGGAATAGTTTCATCTAATAGAATAATTTTTAAAATGACAAGAAACCCACCATAGGTTTATCAGGAAGCAACGTAAGAATGTCGCTGATAGAACCACTCCAGCAGCCGCCAGCAGTAAGCCACACTTGAAACAAAGAGATGGAGATTTAAATGGGGACACTCTCCAACATAAGCCTTTCTGTAGAATATAGTGTCCTAGAGGAAGATGTATGTAGTAAAGATGGGGAAATCACCAAACTATCCCCACTACTATGTGTTACCTCCAACTGGGACTTCTAATATTCCTGCAAATTCACTTGCAGAAGAAAGTGAAAGAGAAACAACAAATTCTCTCCATGAAATAATTTTGAATGCTCTTTCAGAATATTGCACTGTTAGGACATCTTGTCAATGAATTAAGGGGCTCTCTATTATGTACGTAGCTCAAGAATGTAGCAGAGGCCTTGGGAGGGACTGTCTATGGTGGAAACTGACCTAAACTGCTCTAGGATTATAATGGACTATAGTAGTGGGTCCCTTGAGAGACCTTTAGTCTGTTCCTTAACATGCTTATATCCCAGGGTGGGATCATCAAGATAAAATGCCCAGGCATTCAAATGATGGAGATGCAGAATGGTATTGAGCATGGCATATATCCAACCAATTACTTGGTTTTCACAATTATCAGGTTTTGAGTAAAAAAAAAATTACAAAAATCGTAGGTCTAAAAGCAAACAAAAACTGATTTTAGCTACGTGGATAGTATCCAGTGGTATCAACTGATGGCAAAAAAAAAAAACAGAGAGAGAGAAGAGCATTTTCTGTATATGGTAGGCACTGTGCCAAGGATATCATATCAGATCTGTTCATCTTCACAATAACTCTTTGAGGTCAATACTGTCATAATCCTCATTCTTATGGATGAGAAAAATGAGGCACAGGGTGGGTTGGTAATTTAGTCAGGGTAGTGAGTGGAGAGGGACCACCTGAACTAGGTCTCTGGATGCAACATCAAAAGCTCTTAACCATGTTGCTTTATTGGCCTCTTGGACAGCATTGATCACTTTAGTGTCTAGTTACATATTCCCTGTACTTTAATAATGTAACTATGGATTATGGACATGTGTCTTTCCTAGCTATTCTTAAATTCTGAGCTTAATATAAAATTAATGACATCCTGGGAGCTGTGATTCTTCCCTAGTACATCTCACTAAGAACATGGTTTATGAAATCTTTATAGATAGTTGAAATGTGTTTACTAAGTCTTGCCAGGAAGCTCATTTTATAGGGATATTACACACAGGCAACATAAATTGCTGGAGGGCTATGACGCCTTCATTCCAACCAGTCCTTTTCCTCCAGGTAATTCAGTAGATTTGGAAAATGAAGCACCTGATCTGCTCTTTTCCACAAGTTTCTAAGCTTGCATAAAGATCACTCACTTAATATAGAAAGGGTGAGAAACATTCCAGATCTAGTCTCTGGAGACTGCTTCCCACAATGCTGCTGTTAACTACATATTACTGTTTAGAGCAAGTATCTCTGAGAAGGGACAAACTCGCTTTGATTGCCTAGGTACTTCACGCTGCAAATCTGCATTTCAGCAAACAACTATTAAGCAGAAAGGAAAGAGAACCAGTGCCCCGGTCCAGATGCAACATCCTGTTCCAGCCTTTTCTGACAAAAAGCTATGCAACTGTGAGAAAGTCACACTGTGAGCCTCAGTTTCCTCCTCTATAAACTGAATATAACGATGATGTTCTTATAAAGGTGGCACAGGTGAAAACACCTAAAAGTTATTCAAATATAAAATCATATGCATAGATAGGTATACACACATATGCAGTCTGTGGCGTCTAATAATGGAGCTATGTTCTGGGAAACGCATTGTTAGGCTATTTTATTGCGCCAACATCATACGCTGTACTTACACAGACCTAGATGGTTTTGCCTTACTACATGCCTAGGCTGTACAGTAAAGCCTATTGCTCCTCCTAGATACAAACATGTACAGCATGTTACTGTACTGAATACCTTTAGGTAACTGTAACACAATGGTGAGTATTTGTGTATTTAAACATAAAAAGTATACTGTAAAAATATGGCATAAAAAGTAGAAAATGGTAGACCTATATAGTGCACTTACCATGAATGAAACTTATAGGACTAGAAGTTGTTCTAGGTGAGCCAGTGAGGGAGTGGTGAGTGAATGTGAAGATCTAAGATATTCCTGTCAACTACTGTAGACTTTAATAAACACTGTACACTTAAGATTACACTAAATTTATTAAAAAATAAAGTATTAATAATTGCACTATGACATAACAATGCCTAGGCCATCACTGGGAAATAGGTATTTTTCAACTCCATTATGATCTTACAGGGCCACTCTCCTGTATGTGGTTCACTGTTGACTGAAATGTTTTATAGTACACTACTGTATATACATCTCCAAGAGCTGAGCTGTACATATTATCCAGGCCCTGCAAAGAACTGCATAGAACTATACAAGTGACAGAGCAGAAAAGAGCAGACAGAAGTCCATGAAGCCACCCCAAAGGAAGTGAGCTTGAGAGGAGATGCTGGATTTTTCTAATGAGAGAAAGATAATGCAGTGCAGGACGAGAGAGTTAAAAAAAAAAGGAGGAGCTGCAGGTGGGCTACAGAGGTGGGTCCCAGAGAGTCCCACTAATGCCAGCACTGGGTAAGTGGGGAATTTGGGGATGAAATCACAGCAGACAATGCCTCACTTATTAATGGAAAATCATCGATATAGAAAAGTTGTGTGCAAGGAGCCATAAACCAAAAACACCAATAAAAACCCTGTTATCAAGCAGGAACTCGCTTGTAACAAGCCACTGAGGGTAGATACCAATTTAAGAATTAGGTACTAGTGCCTTAGAGCTATTTAACAGCCAGATCCACATAGAGAATAAATAGTAGGTTACATTTCTTATACCAGCTATTTAAGTGAGAGATATAAGCAGATAAAACTTCTAAATTAATTGCTTTCAACAGTTTAGAGCTAGAATAGGTATTTTTAATTTGAAGAGTGAAAACTTGTTTCTAGGAGTTCTTAGGCCAACTAAGAAGACAATCACAATATTAACATAGTTTGAATTCAACATTGGTAAAATACCACATAATGAAAAGCCCAATATACTTTTTTTACTATTTGAAAAAATAATTTTACATATTTTTTCCATTGGGTAATATTGAACTTCATCAGAGCCCAGTACCCCCAGTCAATAACCAAGGTTCAGAAATCTTTCCCCTTATCATTTTTGGAAAAATCCCGAACCACTAAAACCAACTTACCCTTATGTATCATAAGGCCCGCCTCCAGCTTTCTTGACTTCCCTGCATTACAAATGTCTACCTTCTCTCCCTCGTCTTTGAGACCTTCTTCATTACTGAACATCCCCTCTACTTCAATAACCTCAGTAAACTCATCGCCTTCATGGGCTGGTACATCTAGTCTTTGACATTTTTAACTGTTACAAGTTTTCCAGAAATTTGCTACTAAAAAAAAACAAAACCATATAATACATACTTTCTGGTGCTATTTTCCAAAAGGTGGATGAATGCAAAATATCAGGTAAATGAAATCTGACAAAGGATATTAACCATCAATTAATTATACTAGTGTCACAACTCCAAGAACGAATATGAGTATCTATGGAAAACCTCACTTTGCACAAAGATAACTCAGTACAACTAAGACTAGTTTAACTTTTTTGGAAAGAATATTAAGCAAGGAAACCTGACTCTCCAACAATGAGAAGCATTCCAAACTGAGCATGATTTCATAGGTAGCGCTTGGAGATTGCATAAGGGCCAGAACGTTTCCAGCAATGTGGGAAAAAAGAAAATCACAACTTTGGCAAAAAGCAACAAAGTTCTAACTATGAAGAGACTTACAATCTTTATGATCACATGGGCACCTGAGACCACCCATTTCCAAATTTCAGACTCCCTTAATCTCAAATCCCAAGCACAATTCAGTGGGCCTCACTCCAATTGATGTTTCAAGACTTGTAGTTTTCTACAAGTTTATTGCTTTCCCTCTGACCAAATAAACATACCACACTTTATTTCTGTACTTCTGTGAGATTTCTCATATAAATAAATGCCCAAATCTTGGGAGGAGAAATACTGTAACCACATGTCTTCATTTCAGGCCCTGCATAAATCAATTTGCACTGCAACTCTAAGGTAGAAAAATGCAGCATTAGCAGCCACACTTGATAACAAAATCACACTAATCTGGACTAATCATTAGTAACCTATTTCCTGAGCACTGTACCAAGCAATTCATATGCTTTATCTCATTTAAGTATCAGAAAAACCTTATGAAGTTGTTTGAAGTGCCCCCATTTGACAGATGTGAAAGGTTAGGATCAGAGAGGCTTTACTGTGTGCTCAGGATGACTAAATTATTGGAAAGTAACTGGTAACATAGTGGTTATTAAAGGATTCAACATGCATCACTGTTATATTGGAATTTACATGAGACCAATAGAATGTGGCCAAATAAAGATATTTAAATGACCAGCTTAATGAATTCAAAACAATGATTCGTAATTAACACATCAATCTTCTGAATGTCAATGGATAATTCTAAAGTGCCGCAGTTTGCTTGAAAAGTACCTTCTCTCAAGTTGATTAAATATTCTTTCCAAAAATCTTGTTTATGTTATTAATTTGCTCAATAACCCCTGTCTTCAGAGAAGTGTAAACCTCTACCTGGTCCCTGAAGAGTTAGCACATATTTTTAATTAAAATGGTCTCAAATAAATTGAGTTATTATTTTTCTGGGTTATATTACTAACGACATTAACTCCAAATAAGATAGATTAAAAAACAAGGTACATTTAAAGTATGCAAATGTGTCTTCAACATTGAAATATCTAGAGTTCATATAAAGACCTGACTCCAAATTATGAAAAATGGACAATGAGTCATCTCTGTAGTGTACATAACTGATTTGCAACCACAAACAATGTAAAGATGTGTCAAAAGTTTGTAAGTTCAAAGTACAAACTGAACACTTCCTTTAGGAAATGCTAAAACAAAATTAAATACCATTAGAAAGATGTTGACACTTTGCTCTGTTATGAGCCAAATTATAGTAACAGAGTTGTGTATATAATGATATAATTATATGCTGTCATGAACAGTTTAATTATTTTATGCCTGAGCAGATTTTTTTTTTAACTCAAGTGCCCTGTACAACTTCCACACCTGAATGCTTCTAACTTGACTTTACCATTTTCTCATTCTATTTAATTTTCTAGGGACACAGAAGGATGGTCCTTACTTTAAAAATGTTTCTATCAAAATTCATTCACTTCACTTTTAAGCTCCTAAAGGCTAGGTACCAGTTTTTCAGCATATACTCTGCAGAGGGCTAAATGCATTCATTCATTCTTTCCAATGCTCCAGTGCCTCCACCATGTCAGGCACCAGGCTAGGATGCAAGATAGATGTAGGAAGCCAAGGGAGCTGACTGACAATGAAAATGGAAAACAACAGGAAGTTGTAAAACATAGAGGCAACTCTGAGTCATGTTTATGCCTTCAGGTTTTACCATCAGTCCTGTTTTAAATCCCAGCCCTGATTCGAAGTATTTAAGCTCTAAGTTAATCTCTTCACCATCTGGAAAATGGGGGCCATAAAGATCCCTCCCTCACAAGTTGTAAGGATCAAATGAGATGACGATGCAAAGCCAGCACATAGTACATGCCCAATGAATACCAGCAGCTACCATGGAATGATAATTATATTTTTATTGCTTTTCATATTATTATAAGTGCCACAATAAGCTATATATACAAGCTAATAAGAACACCGAGGAAAAGTAATAAATATTCCTGAGGTAGCTCATTCTGAAAAGACAGAAGTTGCAGGGGAAAGAGGGAGATAATGCTGAGTAATGGGTCTTCAATCTCTATGAGAAAAAAAAATAACCTGAGTATTGTTCAAGAAAAGATGCCATGTTCATTTAAATGACTATTTCATCTTAAGAAGGCAGTCTGCAGCTAATGATCAAACCAGAACCCTAGCCATGCTGATGATAACCATTAACAACATCCATAAATTTATTTGCTGGTCACATATTGGCATAGGAATGCTCATTTGTTACAGTCACCCCTTCAGTTTGATGTGAAGAGAAAGCAACCATAAAGCAACTTCTAATACCCTGGGAAGTTCCTCCAAATAATTAAAATTCTGAAGCATTCCTCAAGCCGAAAGCAGATCAGACCCTCATTGAGGGCACGTTCTATTAAATAAGCAAGCTCATGTTTGTTGTTCTTACAGCACAAGTCCTTGAGCTCACAAATCCCACAGCACCGAAAGTCATTATTTTTTAACCTAACTTTTAAAGTCCTAAATGTATCTTCTAAAAAGGGCCACCATTTCTTATGCACATCTGGAGCTCTTTCTGGGTACTACTCACCATGCAAAAGTTGTTACACACATAACCTAATTTCCCATAAACCTTCCGGGAGACACTACTTATCCAGGATTTTAAAGATAAGGAAACTGAGGCATGGAGATCTTAAGTCATTTGCCCAAGTTTTACCAGCTCAAACACAGCAGAGCTCTGATTTGAATGCAACTTTGAACTCAATGTCCTTAGTAACTATCTTGTAGTATGAGTCCCTTGAGAATATATATTTTAAATTTCCTTTTTTTAAAAAATATGCAAATTCAAAATACAAATTAAGATGGGGTGGGAGAGGTACGGTGAGGGGAGTGAATGGATGGAAGAAGAGAAAGGAAGACAAATTATCCAGCCACTACAGTCAGATGTTACAGTAGAATTCAAGTATCATGGGTTTTCATTAGGATCAGACAATACTCTTCTTAACCAAAGACTGAACTCAATTTCTAGTCAATGTTTTAGACAACAAGGGCCACTCACCCCTTATCAAACTTTGAGGTCTTTTCCCCTCATCATTGAGCTTCAGCTCAGAAATCTTATGGCCATTTACAAGGTGACTGATGAGACTTCGTCATAAAAGATGAAAGCAACTTGCCTACATGCAAGTCTTCAGAACCGACTACCTGAACCAATTACAGAACAATACCAGGTTAGTGTGAGGATCAAAATGTGATAATGCTTTGTTTAGCACAGAGATAGGCACACAGTGGGTGCTTATGTTTGTTTGCTCTAGTATTAATAATTATCATGGATATTATCAGGATTCCTAAAAAAAAGAGTCATTTAACTATTTTGGGAACAATATCATATACTAGATGCCCTTTCCTCAAGGTTATGCAACCTAAAAGGGAAAATAAATGAAACAAAGGACTAGCTGCTGCAATTAAGGCTCCTGAGAATGACTTCAGTGTTTGACTTGTGGTAGCCACATGAGCAAACGGAGGAAAATTATTTGAATAAACATTGGTCAGTGGGGAGAAGTAGGTTTTAGGATTAGGCTGGTATCAGAGAAATTCATCAAGAGAAAAAAATATAATTTTAAGAAGTCAAAGTCTATTATTGGAAAAATAGGCTCACCCAATGCAGCTCTAATACCATTAACAATTAGGTAAACTGAGTCCAGCAAGTGGTTGCACTCATAATGAACTGATTACTTTAGCCCATTAATCCAAAAGATGGCCAATACACGTTCATGAAGACACTGCCAGGGAGCTAGAATATCTGAAAGAGTTGGCACAAAAAGGGCCGCCACATGCGATTAACTCACATCTGATCAGATGCCCCTGAACCATGTTGGTCCACAGATGGATTTGTACACACAAGACACAGTGTTGCCTTTAAATATTTACAAATACTTGAAAGGTATGACCTTTTATAAAGCTTACCGTATGACTCAGGGAGAACAGCAGGGTTGCATAACTCCCAGATACCTGAAATGATGGTGACCCACAAATCTTCACTAAATGCTAAAGAACATTTATTTCACACCTACTCTGCCACATTCACTCCTGCACATTTCCCAAAACCAGAATTGAAGTGTCACTTCATTTGCATGCTGACTTTAGACATAGTTGTCACTTCTGCAAAGTCCCATTTTGGGGAACATTATGTACCTTCTTAAAGACAACATTAATGATGGAACTAATCTATTTAGTCTCTGGCCCCAAAGATTTCAGCATTTAACTCGACTTCCCCATAGTTCACTATATCAGAGCAATTATATTAATGGCAGCAATCTTTTAACCCCCTATGGGCTTTTTTTCTTATTAGACCAGATCAAGGAAGCTGTAGCTATCTGGAGGCAGATTAGAGAGACTTGCTTTGTATTGATATCAGAGCTGAAGAGTGGAAGATCATGCGTGTGTTGACATCTTACCCAAATCCATCCATGACGGTTTACACTGAGGTTATTCTTATTGAAGGCTTTTAATACATCAAGAAGACTGTATGGATCAAGGCATGAAAGCACCCTTACACATTTCAGGCAAAGGTACCCAGCAGCTTTAGGTTTTTATGCCCATTTGCTTTCTCAACACACCTTGACTGCCAACTCTAGATGTCTAAAGCTGATACAGGAGTCATACATCATTCAATTATGTTCTTCACGGTATGGGGGCTATGTGCATTCTGCTATGTATTTTTTTGGAGGCATGGTCTCACTTTGTCACCCAGGCTGGTGTGCAGTGGCATAAATCATGGCTCGCTGCAGCCTTGGACTCCCAAGCTCCAGGGATTCTCCCACCTTAGCCTCCTAAGCAAACTGAACTACAGATGTGCACCACCACAGCTGACTCCTTTGTTTTATTTTTTGTAGAGACAGAATCTCACTATGTTGTCAGGGCTGGTCTCTAACTCCTGGCCTCAAGCGATCCTCCCACCTTGTCCTCCCAAAGTGCCGGGACTACAAGCATGAACCACAGTGCCTAGCTCATTTTTATTACTGGGGGAAGGAAAAGCATTTTTTATAACACGTTAACTGTCATGCCCAATTCTAGTTTCATCAAAATCACTTGGAGCTTTTACATTAATGTTTAAAAATACAAGCTGCATCCCAGAGCCAGTGAGTAAGTATATTTTGAGGGTTGAGTCAGGAATTTGTAATTTTCCAAAGCTTCCAAGGTGATTCTAATAATAACCCATTTCCAGAAATCTGTGGTATATGTCATAATGCAAAGGTATAAAGACAGTATACACAAAGTAAATAAATGTCAGTGCTCAATTAACTAAAACAAAGAGTGGATTTGGGGAAATCAGACTGCCTGAGACTAAAACATCATTCTCCATCAGCTATTAAGGTAGATAAATTATGGGACCTCTCTGAGTTTCAATGCCCTCACTTTTAAAATGGGGTAACAATACCTACCATAGATATATAATACACACGTACAAAGCACTTAGCAGTGGGTCGAAACCATAATAAGCAGCCAAAAAGCATGACTGATTTTATTTTTTAACCAGATTCCAAATATTCTAGAAAACAAAGCTAATTATAAGGACATTGCCCACAAAATAGCCTTTTTCCACTCATTCTTTTCACTTAAAACTGTACTTCTTGCAAAATCAGTAGACTGAGCATGATCAACAAATTAGAATTAAAACCTGTATTACCTAACAATTTACTTAATGTTAAGGCATTCTCAATTCATTAATAGCCTTCCTGAAAGTCAAAAAAAGAAAACACATAGAATAATTGTAAACCACATCTCAATTTCAGAAATGTTCAAATATACCAAGGTTGGGGAGGTGGGCAGGTGAATGTACTGCCTATCAAACCCAAAAGCTTCTATTAAGGCAGCTATGTACATGCATGTCCCCACCAGACAAGATGTCTTTCTCTCATGTTGCAACCAGCAACCCAAAAGTCCTATAAAATATACGAGGGTCAAAATAGTTCAGAAAACACTACTTCTCAGAGTTCTCCTCTCCACAACCCTCTTTTCAGAAGTTTATGACTGGCATACTCACATATCAAAAAATCTGAAATTATCAAATTTCTTGAACAGATAAGTCTGTTAAACTTGTCTTAAACTTTTCTCGCTTACCTTTCAGGGAGCAAATCTTATCAGGACTTATTTTGGCGAACATTACAATTAGGGAAAGTCTTTGGTTGTACTAATTAGGCAAATCATTGTCCAAATGTCCTGTCTTGCCAGAATGAGAGGTTTATAGGGAAAGACGTTCCATGGCTTTGGACTAACTCCCAACCACTGGAATCACAGCTTCCCTTGAAGGGAAGTAAGACTTTTAAAAATTTGCTTTTATATTGGTTTAAAAAAATGAACCATGAGAAAATATCAAGAACCACCATTACTTCTTTGGAAAAACCTTTTGGGGATATTACTAAGCATTTATATTTCAGGATAATTCAACAAAACAAATTTTTTAGTTTTTAAAAAACACAAGGTTGAGATTAAAAACCTAGATACTGTTTACTCAGATCCACCCTGGTAAAATAAATACATTCAATAAACACAGAATACAGACAGCTTTAGTTTTTTACACATGGGTCAGGAGGATCCATTTCTCCCAAAACATGTATCATCCCATATGTGCTGTGATTTACAATTCTCCAAGCATTAAAGTTTAAATTGTGAATCTACTGTTTTCGATTCATTGGAATTCTGATCCAATAGTCACTCTAAAATAGATGCAGGCTGGAAGACAATTCTATACATTTTAAAGCCAGATGGCCCATATCAGCTAAATATTTTTTCTTTGCTTGTTCAGAATATAATTCATGTTGAAAGTAGTGAATCAACTTAAGTACATACAAATTTAAGGGATCCTTAGTCATCAATCCCAAACTTAGGATTCTATTTAAAGGAAATATATTTTAAGATTAAGTTTAGAAAATAACAAAAGAGAATACCATATGTAACAACCCTGGCGCAGAACACTTTCTTTAAGAAAATTCCCTTAATGTTAAGGGGAAAAAAATACTTACTCTTCCCCATTTCACTAGGATCTCTAATAAATTTTTTTTCCTCATACTGAAAAATAAAATTCTTATTTGAACTAATTCTGGAAGTTCCAAAAAGTCTGATTATTTTATCAAGTTATTAAATATGTTATTCAATAATGACCCTTATTAATGATTTTCCTTTTGATTAGAAAATTTACCAAAAAAATACACTTCTACCATTTATCATCTGAGAACGGTACAAACCCAAGACCTAGAATACATTATGCAACACTCTTAAACAAATCTGCCTTCTGGGATCTCTCTCCTTTTATATAAACAGAGACTCTCCAGCAGCCCCTGGAGACATTCCCATACTAAGTGAGTCAGCTAAATAAAATTAAGCAACTAATAAAACAATATATAATCTTGTTCTCATTGTCATAATTAAAATCCTTTTTCTTTAAGATGAAAGGTGGCAGCTATAGAGTAGCCTTCAAAATCATAGGCTATGCTGTACGTAGCAGGATCTTCTCTCCAGCATGTATGAACAGTGCAGCTATCCCCAACATCGCTTGAAATTATTCCCTATTTGATATGAAAAGGTTGAAGTCTTTTTTTCTTCTGCAAGTTACTTCCATGCTTGCTGATTAAGCATTCCAAGTTGGTTTCTCACCTAATAGCCTCAGAAAGCAGACCATCATTGCTTAGGGCAAAGGTTTCTAGAGGCAGTCAGAGGCAGGATAAGGATGGGGGATCCCAAACAAGCCATGCTCTTTCCTAAGCACAGCCCCTCTATTTTGAATGTGTTTGACACATTGAGCTTCCAAATAAGTTTGAAATTGATTAAAAAGGGGTATGCAGCTTAAAGACAAAAATCTCAATGTCATCAGTTTAGTAGAAGTAGGACACACTTTCAAGACAATCTCATCCTTGCACGGTGGTCAGAATCTGGGTAGGATGCCACATTTGCTCAAAAAGTCCTTGCACCAAAGGCCCAGAACAAAGGGCCATAATATAGTGTCCTGGCTGCCAGGTAAAAACTATCAATATCTGTCAAGAGCATTACACAAATCGGTAAATCCTATGACAGATAGAACCACTGGTTGAAATGGAGGTTGAAGCCTTCAGTTCACCTAACTCAGTGCTGACACACGGTAAAAACAAACACTACAGTGGGTGAGGCATTGTACCAGGACCAGGGAGAAACTGTGCAACAAAAACAGTTATAAATGTTGTCTGCCTGGAGTTCACAATCTAATGGAAGGATGGATAATCACTAAATTAAATATTAATGATAATAAATGTAATCATTAAATCAAATATTAAAAAGAGCCACCATGTAGTAAGCCCATTCTACATATCAGCTGCCATTCTAATATCAGCTCATTTACTTTCCACCACACCTCTAAGAATGAGGTACAGTGATCACCCCCGAGGAGGCACTGTGGCACAGAGTTGGCAAGGTTGCTAAGTGGCAGTTTGGTGTGAAGCCAGCTGCACGGCTTGAGCGACCCGGGCTCAACTATTCAACCCCACGTCTTCTCCAAAACACTATCAGAACCCAAATGTCAAATGCACCTGGGGCAAGGCCTTGAGAAAAAGGCATGGGGTGTGAAAATAATCCGTAATTAGAGGATCTGACCAAGGCAGGGAGAACGCCACTGAGAAATTAACACAGGAGCTGAGAGCGGAAAGCAGGTAGCAAAGAGAGGAGGGAAGAGCATCGAGGCAGAGGCAAAAGCAAGGGATCCACTGGGGGAAAGGGCTTGGAGAGCAGGAGGACGCGAATTCAGCCCATCAGGACAGACAGCATAGGAGGGTGGGGAACAGGAAGGACGCTGGTGAACAGGAGGCAGGGAAAGACAGGAAGGTGCCAGCCGTGCTTGGCAGGGCTACGATGGCTGGGGAGCCACTGAGGGTGTGCCACAGGGAGGTCGTTGGGCCAGTACTTGTGAGTTCAGAAGACTTTTCTGACTGCATCTACACACAATCATGGCACAGTCCTCCCAACAGGCAGACTGACACACAACCAACCCTGCTCTTTCATACATTCCCGGTCATATCTCTGCAGCCTGCTATGCATTGACCACCTCTGTGCCGCGCCACACTCATCACCTGGAGGCAATGCATTTGCTCTTCGGGCTTTAGCCTAGAAGGGGAACTTTGAGAATAAAAAAGTTGAAAATTGATGCTACTCTCTTCAAAATCTTTTCTTCATTTGTAGGTGGCAGAAGGCAACAGATACGTCACGTTATTGAGTACCATGGGACATTTGTTCACACTTTAAAGTACTTGGGTGTTATTTCATGTAAATGTTGAGAAGGAAAAAAAAATCCTGTTTTTCTTATCTCTTGGGAATCAGGTTTGGGTTTTGGAGAAGTATTTCACAAATCTAAGGAAAATAACATATCTATACTTATTTTCCTGAAGAGAAAGTCATTTTTCTTTTGGTTTATAAGGATTTAACTGCATTTAGAAGGTTAATCACACAATGCTAACCATTGAAACACTAACTGTGGGCAGAACTCTGTGGGATGTCGCCTTTCAGGTGGCCCTATTGGTCCTAAAATGTCATTGATAGTGATTAAATACGCATTACTCTTCTCTCCCTCCATCCTTTCTCCTCCTTCCATTTTTCCCTCTCAGAAGAGAGGAAGATAATCTTTAGGAAACCCATGATTTATTGGGGAAGGGAAGGGACATGTAACATTTCAAACTGTAATAAGGATGATCTTGCCAAGCTGTCCATGTGAGAGGTTACAGCAAGCCCGGAGAAGTCACCCAGCAAATAGACATTGTTTCAAATCAAAAGAACCCAGACCACTTGAAACTCTGGCTTTGGGTTGACTTCTCTGGATATCAGTGTCCACTCACGTAAAATGGAGACAATCACAATATGTACCTTACACTGTTGCAGCAAGATTAAGAGGTTGGCACAGGACCTGACACAATAAAGGTTAATGGTAGCAGTTACTAATTATTATCCTCAAATCATTTTAACATTAAGAAAATAACATCCACTTTGGCCATTCTAGCAAGTCTGTGGCAAAGAGGGATAACAGAAGCTCCTTTTGTGGAAGAACATGTAATTTGCCCTTTATTTGCACAGTTTAGAATCATCATCACAACATCCTAACATGCCCTTGAAATCCTGCGAAAGAATAGACGTAAACAAGTAAAACTACCTGCTTAATCAGCAACGCTATGGAGGAATTGAATTCACTAAAAGATCTTGTCTCTTGCTCAAAGGCTTTACTCAAGGAACAGAACTAGATCTTTCTAGGTTGCCCTGTATTCTTTAAAAAAAATTGTTGTGGGTACATAAGAGATATATACATTTATGGTGGTATAAGAGATATTTTGATGCAGGTACACAATGCATAATAATTACATAGGAGTAAATGGGATATACATCATCTCAAGCACATATCCTTTGTGTTACAAATAATCCCATCATATTTTTAGGCTATTTTCAAATGTACAACAAATTACTGTTGACTATAGTCACCCTGTAATGCTATCAAATACTAGATCTTATTCATCACATGTAACAATTATTTTTATGTATTAATCATCTCCCTCTTCCCAGCTACCCTTCCCAGCTTCTGGTAATGATCCTTCTACTATTTCCATGAGCTCAATTGCTCTAATTGTTTTTAGCTCCCACCAATAAGTGAGAACATGCAATGTTTGTCTTTCTGTGCCTGGCTTATTTCCCTTAACACAATGACCTCCAGTTCCATCCACATCATGGCAAATGACAAGATGTCACTCTTTTTTATAAGTGAACAGTACTCCGTTGTGTATACGTGTCCCATTTTCCTTATCCATTCCTCTGTTGATGAACTCTTAAGTTGCTTCCAAACCTTGTCCAATGTGAACAATGCCGCAGTAAGCGTGGGAGTACAGACAGCTCTTCAGCACATTGAGTTCCTTTCTTTTGGGCACATACCTAGCAGTGGGATTGTTGAATCATATGGTAGCTCTAGTTTTAGCCTTTCGAGGAACCTCCAAAATGCCCTCCATAGTGGTTGTACTAATTTACGTTCCCACCAGCAATGTACGAGATTTCACTTTTCTCAACATCCTCTCTAGCACTTGTTACTGCCTAGCTTTTGGGTATCTTTTCATTATTCTGTATCCTCTTCAATAAGCCATTTTAACTGGGGTGAGATGATGTATTACTGTAGTTTTGATTTGCATTTCTCTGATGATCAGTTATGTTGAGAACCTTTTCATATAACTGTTTGCCATTTGTATGTCTTTTTTTTTTTTTTTGAGACAGTCTCACTCTGTCACCAGGTGCCAGACTAGAGTGCAGTGGCGCAAACTCAGCTCACTGCAACCTCTGCCTCCAGGATTCAAGCAATTCTCCTGCCTCAGCTTCCCAAGTAGCTGAGACTACAGGCACGCACCACCACACCCAGCTAATTTTTTTGTATTTTTAATAGAGATGGGGTTTCACCATGTTGGCCAGGATGGTCTCGATCTCCTGACCTTGTGATCCATCCGCTTTGTCCTCCCAAAGTGCTGGAATTTCCTATGGAATTGTTTGAGCTCCTTATATATTTTGCTTATTAACTCCTTGTCAGATGGATAATTTGCAAATGTTTTTTCCCATTCTGTGGCTTGTCCCTTCAAATTGCTGATTGTTTACTTTGCTATGCAGAAGCTTTTGAACTTCAAGCTATCCCATCTGTCCATTTTTGCTTTGGTTACCTGTGCTTGTGGGGTATTACTCAAGAAATCTTTGCCAAGACCAATGTCCTGGAGAGTTCACCCAGTGTCTGCTTGTAGAAGTCTGATAGTTTGAATTTTTGTATATGGTGAGAGACAGGGATCTAGTTTTATTCTTCTGCATATGGATATCCACTTACTGAAGAGATCGTGTTTTCCTCAATGTATGTTCTTGGCACCTTTGTCAAAAATGAGTTAACTGCAGATATATGGATTTATTTTTGAGTCCTCTATTCTGTTCCATTGGTCTATGTGGGTCTGTTTTTATGCCAGTACCATGCTGTTTTGGTTACTATAGCTCTGCGGAATAATTTGAAGTCAGATAATGTGAATCCTCCAGTTCTTTTTGTGCAGGATAGCTTTAGCTATTCTGGGTTTTTTGTAGTGTCATGTAAATGTTAAGATTATTTTTTCTATTTCTGTGAAGAATGTCATTGGTATTTTTGTATGGATTGCACTGAATCTGAAGTATGTACATTTTAACAGTATTAATTCTTTCAAACCATGAACATGGAATATATTTCCATTTTTGTGTGTGTCCTATTCTATTTCTTGAATCAGTGTTTTATAGATTTCACTGTAGACATCTTTCATTTCTTTGGTTAAGTTTATTCCCAGGTACTTGATTATTGAATTACTTTCTTGAATTATTTTTCAGATTGTCTGCTGTTGGCATATAAAAATGCTACTGATTTTTGTATGTTGATTTTGTATCTTGCAACTTTACTGAATGTTTATCAATTCTAATAGGTTTTTGGTGGAGTCTTTAGATTTTTCCAAATACAAGATCATATCATCTGCAAACAAGGATAATTTGATATTCAATTTGGATGCCCTTTTTATCTTTTTCTTATCTGACCACTCTAGCTATGACTTCTAGTACTATGTTGAATAACAGTGAAGAAAGTGAGCATGTTTGTCTTTGCTTCGGATTGTAGGGAGAAAGGTTTTCAGGTTTTCCCCCATTCAGTATGATATTAGCTGTGAGTCTAACATATATGGCTTTTATTGTGTTGAGGTACGTTCCTTGTATACTCACTTTCTGTGGGTTTTCAATCATGAAAGGATGACGAATTTTATAAAATCTTTTTTAGCATCAGTGGAAATAAGCATATGGCTTTTGCCCTTCATTGTGTTCATATGATATATTACATTGATTGATTTGCATATGTGGAACTATCCTTGCATACTTGGAATAAATCCCACTTGGTCATGATGAATACTCTTTTTAATGTGTTACTGAATTCAGTTTGTTAGTATTTTGTTGAGGATTTTTGCATCAATGTTCATCAGGGCTATTTGCCTGCAGTGTTTCACTTTATTATTATTTTTGTATGTATCTTTGTCTGGTTTTCATATCAGGGTGATACTAGCCTCCTAGAATGAGCCTGGAAGTATTCCCTCCTCCTCTGTTTTATGGAATAGTTTGAGTAGGATTGGTTTTAGTGTTTCTTTAGGCATTTACTAAAATTCAGCAGTTAAACCATCAAAGTCCAGGGCTTTTCTTTGCTGAGCAACTTTATTATGGCATTGATCTAATTACTTGTGATTGGTCTGTTCAGGTTTTGCATTTCTTAGTGGTTCAATCCAGATAAGTTGTGTGTGTCTCTTCCTGTAGCCACCACAGCTGGGAATGTGCTGGGTCACATCTGAAGCCAGCAGGGCTCCGAGTCTCACTCAAGACCCGCAGCAAGTACTGCTTGGCTGTCACTGCTGATTATTCAGGGTTTGAGTACCCTTTAGTCAGCAGATGATGAATTCTGCAAGAACTGAGTCCCTCTTTTCAAGGCAGCAGGTTCTCTTCCAGCTCAGGGTATGTTTAGAAGTGTTGCGTGGAAGCCGAGGCCCAGAATAGAGGCCTCAGAACTCTGCCTGTTGCCCTATGCTACTGTGGCTGAGCTAGTATCCAAGTTGCAAAACAAAATCCTCTTTACTCTCTCCTCTCCTCTTCTGAAGCAAAGGGAAGCAGTCTCTCCTGGAGCTGTGACCTGTGTTGCCAAGTGGGTGGGGAGCATCACAAGCACTCCCTTGGCCAGCTGGTATCTCATTAGGTCATTTGTACCCCAGGTCCATTGGCTCCAAGCCCAGCACAGCACCAGGACTTTCCTTGCAGTCCTTGTGACCTAGACTGCCTTTCAAGTTTATGTAGAACTCCAGAGCACTTTAGCCTGTGATAGTGGAGTTTGCTGGAACTCAGGTTCTGACCATTGGCATGGACAATTTGCCTCTGGCTAGGGCTAGTCTAAATGCTCCCTCCTTGGCCTGCTGAGTTCTTCCTGGTGTTGCTTTCTGCTGTGACAGGGCAATACGAAGTTACAACACAAAGTCCCACAGTCACTACACTTTCCTTCCCCCCAGCACAAAGATTCCTTCTCCATGCCTCTTGGCCTCTGCAGGAGAATGGAGGGGTGGTGGCATCAACAGTTCAACACTGTCTTTTCTACTCTCCTCAGTGCCTCTTTCCTTAATATGATGTTACACCCAGGTACTGCAATCACCCATCTCATCTTTCTTTCTTATGAAGGTGATTTTTTGTGTGCACAGTTGTTCAATTTGGTGTTTCTGCAGGGGGAACAGCCACTGGAGGCTTCTATTTGGCCATCTTGCTCTGCCTTCTCCCTCCCCTCCTGCCCCCAGGGCTTCCATTCTTGAAATGAATGAGAAGCCACCAGGCTAAGCCTGGCCATGTAATCTTCCAATGTTGAATTGTAAGACGAATAGAGTTATATTTCAAATAAAGGGATTAGTCTGACATGAATTATCATACTTTTACTAACTTACTAACTTAATTGCATGCCACAATTACATAGCCAGTTTTCATCTTTTAAATCAATTTAGAGGGTGAGGGATGAAATACTACCAGTGGGATACAATGTTCACTATTCAAGTGATGGGTACACTTAAAGCCCAGACATCACCACTATGCAATATATCCATGTAATGTAACTGCACTTGTACTCCTAAGTCTGTGGTTTTTTTTTATTTTGTTTGTGTTTTTTAAAAAAGAGCAACAACAAGAGAAAAGATACATGCTTTAGGAAAAAGCATTTCAATGAGGCAAAAACAACTGGTTCATCCTTAGGTCCATTTATTTCTTCCAATTGTATGCTCACTTTTTCATTTTACAAAGGTTTGTACATCTCTAAACTACATGCCCACCTTCATTTTGCAAAGAATTGTACAATGCTGTTTTAAACACAGTGCTAGTCTTTGCTGCCTTTCAACTTTACATGCTTTGCTTTCTCATAGAGAAAATAAAAATTGTTCTTAATCCTTAAATAACTTCTGACAGGAGAGAAAAATGACTTGTGTGTCCCAAAGCCCCCAATCCCAAAGACATCTGAGCAAGCCAAATAGAGGTGGGGGTGGTGAATTTAAATAACAGTAATTATATCTCAATTTGCAAGAAAAACAAATGCCTCAAATACCATTATTCATGTAAGTTTTCTGACAACCTGACATTTATCTCCTTTAGTATTGTATTATAGAAATGTTTCTTATTATATTCATTTTCCAAAGACTGAGAACTTTTAAAACCAATGAGATGCATGTCCCAGAGTTGATCCTTTCCTTTAAAAAGTTTGAAAAAGGAAAAGCTATTATGCTGATTACAAACCAAAGTGATTTACAATAAATGATGCAAAGAAAACTTGACAAATAGCTATATGCACTTGAAAGTGGTACTTCTCTGCTCTCAAGGTGTTGTGCTTAAGATATGAACCAAAACTGAAAATTCCATGGCCACAGATAGCTGGTTTCTTTGATAAAATTCAATTCAAATCAGAGAGTAATTAAAGCACTTAATTTGCATGAGCACTGTTCCAAGATTAACTAAAGGGCTGAGGGGAGCTGGAGGTATGGAGATCAATTAAGAACCTATTAAAAATATTTCAAGTGAGAGGGACAATCTGAATTTGAGATAGGGTTGTGGAAATAGAGAGGGGAATGTCAGGGACATTATTAAAAGAGAATGAATACAATCTGAATAGACAACCTGGGAGAAGGGAGAAAAATATTGCCAGTCTTATAATACATGGCAATGAAAAGGCCATTACCAATAGAACTAACTGCAAAAGTGGTGCTTTGGTGGCAAAGAATTTTCTTTTGGAAATACTGACTTGAATTACTTGCATGTGAAAACCTAACCTCACAAAGAACTGTAGATAACATCCAGAATCCTAGGTAGTTTGTAGAATATCACAAGGTGAAGGGTCTGAGTTTTGTCATCACTTTGAGACTTGTCAACATCATGGGCCTGGGCTAATCAGCTGACCTGCTCAAACCTCACGTTTCTTTCATGTAAATACAGGCTAAGCAACCCTACTCCAAATACCTGGAGATGTCTGAGGGAAAGACACATGATTTTGGAGAAATTAAAGAATCTTATACTCAGAACTAGAAAAAACACATCTTCATAAATTCTGATGCCTTTTTCGTCCTAATACCAGCAGTGACACAATCAGGACAGGGACTGCGTCTGCTTATCCAGCAATCAAGGGAGATGAAGGAGCTGAGGCAGACAGAGGGCAGGAAGGGTCAACCCTGACTGCAGCAGCACCAAAGGCTGGAGTTCCTTCTGGGACAGCAAGCCTAAATACTTTTCCTCATTAAGCTCATTTTCTCATCCATGGGAAAAGGAACGTGTGTTCATAGTATATTAACTTGAAAAATTCAGAATTAATGAAAAAATAAGCCTCAGAATCTTAAATCAACTGAATATAGCAACAGAGAATGGATGAAGCCCCAAAGGGCTTCTGTCACACTCATATATAACAAAAACACCAGTCATGTTTACAGTTCAATTTTATAGAGCTAAATTGATGAGTAGTTTTGGAGTGTTC
The DNA here is from genome assembly GCA_963574635.1 of Cheracebus regulus. NCBI lineage: Eukaryota > Metazoa > Chordata > Mammalia > Primates > Pitheciidae > Cheracebus > Cheracebus regulus. The sequence goes on along the minus strand of CAUYQU010104212.1, from coordinate 116,274 downwards.
TAGAAATTCTGCAATATTCATTTTTATACTGCAGTTTTACAATGTATTAATGATTAGGCAAAAAAAATTACATCTTCAAAACAGTAGAAGTTAGGAGGCTTGTTTTCACAAAAGTATTATTTTCAACACAATACAATTCTAATTTTTAAATAGCACTACTTAAATCATAAACACAACTACAATGAGCCAGGTGGAGTTTCCTGCCATTACTTACTTTAGAACTTTGCTCATATCAGAAATACACACAATACTCCTTTGATATAAATAGATAGCTTGGGGAAAAATGAAAAACTACCATTAAAATTACTACTACTTGCTGTAACATCTGTTGAAGTGTTTTACTGTGTGCCAGGCACTGGGCCAGAGACTCTTTGTTCATCTCTTTAATCTTCACTACATTTCTAGAAAGTAAGTATCTTGAGATGTCCATTGTACAGATAAAGAGACAAAGTAAAGGTTAGGGAAGTTAAGTAACTCAGCAGCTTAAATGTTTTTCTCCTTGGCTAAACTGATGCATGCCACAGGTTTGAAAAACATCCTTTCCCTATTCAATCATTTATTTAAGGTAAGTGACAAATAAACATTAATCTCAACATAAATAGAAAACGGATTGAATATTGTGATTACTACTTTGAAACCAAAGCTCCATCACTGGAGAAACTCATACTGGCAAAGCAAACACAGACTGATGAATTGGAGGCGCACTTGGGTGCTTAAAACTGCAGCAGGTGATGTAGATACTGGAGGGGCTACAACGCAGGAACCCAGGTAGTTTGTAGAAAATCAAAAGGTGGAGGGTATGAGTTTTGTCATCACTTCGATACTTGTCAATGTCATGGGCCTGGTTCAATCAGCCAACCTGCTCAAACCTCATGTTCCTTTCATGTAAACACAGGTCGAGCAACCCTACTCCAAATACCCAATATCTGAAATGCTCCCAAATCTGACTTCTTGAGTGCTGATCTGACACCACAAGTGGAAAATTCCACACCTGACCTCATGTGATGGGTCACAATCAAAACACAAGTGTATGACGCAGTTTATTAAGAGTCTCCTTCCAGGCCCATTCAGCTGCAATATGTCTTTTCCACTCATGCCCAGATTCCCCTACACAAGCATGCCACAGAGGTTGTTGTATTATGTGAGAAATAACACACAAAAAAACTCGGCACAAGAACTGGCATACAATTCCCAAAATGGCAGAGCTGTCACCATCATTCTTCATTTTAGTAGTAACTATGACCCCAAGTGACAGTGGGGAAACTGATGGCAGCGGAGTTGGTCACAGCAGTCCTCCAAGCCTTCATCTCTCATTGAGGAAATATGCACCACTTGCAAAATTACTTAACATACCTGAGCCTCAGTGTCCCTGAGTAATATAAATAAAAATATTTCCCTGGAACTAGACAGAAAAATAGAGCTAATGTATCAAAAGTACCATATAGAGAGACTAGAACACAAGGAATTCCTATTACTGTTAGTAGGAAGATGCCTTAAACACTCAAACTGGGCAACAGAGTGAATAAATGCAAACGTCAAGTTAAAACCAAATCCAGACAGAAGAGAACATTTATTTGAAAAAGTAATTGCTATAAGGGGAGTGAGACTACTGCAATAGGGAGAGCTCTTGTCATGAGATGTGCAAGTGGCTCAAAGCTTGGGCAGAAAGGAATATTCTTTTATAGGGAGGGGTAAGCAAGACTAGAAAGATCAGGTGAGAGCACTCGCTAGGGAAAGTTCCTCCCCAAGGTCAGCTGGTTCTTAGGAGTCTTCAAGGAGAGGCTGTTCTGCATTCCAATGTTCAAGGCATGGCCAAAGTTTAAGGGACTAGGAAGAGAGAGATGCCTGACTAATGTTTGGTCCATTATTTGGGCAGTGATTATCAATAGTTCAGCTGATTATTTATAAGGCACAGAATGGGAATGTGGAAAGTCAGCTTCGGCCCTTGTGAGAGGTACTTAAATGGGCATCAGCTGGTCTTACCCAGACGCATGAGGATGGATTTTTTTTTTTACAAGCCTTTTCCAGAAGACAAAGAGTGGGGGATTTCTACATCTAGTACTATGTTCCAAAACACTGGGCTCAGGTAAAGCTCAATACTACCATAAACAAAACAAAGAAACTCTCTCCACACACACACACACACACACACACACACACACACACAGTTTTTATATGTTTATGTACATATATAGTTTTGTTTACATGCAGTATTTTTAAGGAAAGAATTTATTATAATATCACATTTAAACAATCACCTTTTTTTCTTATAAAAATGAGCAATATGCAGTGAATTAAAAGAAAGTCTGTCATTAACCAATGGTCGGCGTAGGAGAAACAATTTTAACTACTTGAGGGTTTTTAAATAGATTTTTTTCCAGTTCTTATTTTAATGCAATTTCCTGTTCAGAATGTTTTTATACATAACCTTGAATATAATAAAAACCAGGAAAATGGCTTGTACACAAAATGAAGGCTACTAAGAGAATGAGAAAAGATTTCATTCTTTTCCTTTTATCATCTACTCCTTTTCTTTTGAGAGAGATGCAGAGATTGGATTTGAGTGCTAATGCTTGTCTTTGGATTTCTTGTGTTGGGTTTTCTATTAAATCTTCTCTGATATCCTTATTATTAGCTTATACACACTGAATGTGTACTATTTTGCCAGCCATCACACTAACCACACTATGTAATAATTTCTATAGATCGCCACACAGCCCAGTGAGAACAGTGCTATTGTTAAAAAGTTTCCTATAAATGTTTACATTTTAGATCTACTGCAAATAATCACAGATAATTTTTCTGACAGATTAATTTCATGCCAAAAGATTAACCTTTGTAAACAATTAACATATGTAAACAATCCATATAGGCATGTAGATATAAACATATATAGAACACAAACTTGCATGTAATGTCTCAGGAATCAAGTAGAGACCATAGTAAGTATTTATTCGTGGAGGGCAGAGAGCTCACAGTTTGATGCTGTCATCAATCCAGAACCTATAATGATTTTACACAAACTTCTCTAATAAGAATAGAGAGCAATGCTCTTCTACCCTGGTTCATGCTATAAATGACAGATGAATTATCTTGGTCTACTTGGAGTTCTGCTTGCTCACCCCAGGAAGGAGAAAGTGTGTATCATACAGAAGCATGGATATAACAAAAATAGTAATAACAACAATTAGAGCAAAAATAAAAACTACAGCATTGACATACTATTGCTCATGAAGTGTCAGGCACTGGATGAGCTGCTTGTTTCATTACCAAACTTAATACTTTCAAAAATCAGCAGTAGCCTTATGTATGCCACTTACAGATGAAGAAATGAGACAGAGGAAGTCAGTTTCATACAGTTACCAAAATTGGGAGCTAGGAATTGACCCCAGGCAGTGTGACTACAGAACCAGGGCCCTTCAAAACCATTGGTTAACTAATCTGGGTCTTGTCCTGGTCAATGTATCAGGGAATAATCCTAGCCAACAAATTCAAGGGAAAAGGAATCAAGCAAATACGAATGAACTTCATTTACTGAAAACAAAGTAGGCTTTGATCGGACTGTTCCCATCTCCAGACCTAACTATGATTATGTCATTTCTTAGTGCCTCTTGCAGCAAAGAAAGTGTACTACTCTACATAAAGAATAATAGAATGCATCTGGCAAAAGTATGAGAAGAGTAATGATCATGGTGATGGTAATGGTGATGATGGTGATGGTGATGATGATGATGATGACAGCTTCAAGAGAGGCAGCATAAGGATGTCACTAAAATCACCACCATTTATGTGCCAGGCATTATGCTACAGGCATTACATATAGCCCTTTCTCCCACTATGGTAAGTGAAGCAGTATGCAAAACATTTTACACACAAAAGGTGCTCCATTTTTTTTTTGCACAAATAAATGGACAAATACATGAAACAAGAGGATGTTGAAGGCACAGAGAAAGTATTTATAAAAGACAAACTCAAAATTTCCAATGACACAGAGGGCATAATCACCCCACATATCAAATCCAAGCCACATAGCACAGAGTGTGGTATTGAAATGAAATGGAATATAACTGTTGCTCTGGGAATTACAGATGGTATCCAGTAAAAGGCACTGTATTAATTATATTGTTTTCCATGAAACTTTTCTAAGGTTGCCCAGGACAGCAACACTGTAGAACATTCATGATGAAACTGTCAAAGAGGACTAGACTTGAGGGGCCTTAGGGAGAAAAAGAGATTTGAAAATAATGTACTGCTTGCCCATGGTTCAGACGTGCCTGTCTCTGCAAGTATGACCACATTATTGATTCTCAAAGGAAGAAAGGAAATATGACTTTGTCCCTTAACTGACATCAAAGTTACAGCATTATGCAGTGATGCTCAAAAGCATTTGCGAATATTCAGAAATAAAGTTTTGAGTGTCCTAGGAGAAGACTATCATGCCAATTGATCCAAAACACAATGGTCAAGAGGCACTGAAAACCTGTGGTGGGGTAGGAAGAGAAAGGGGCACAAATATATACAGTCATGCATCACACAGGGACATTTTAGTCAAGTGAATATATGACGATGGTCCTATTAGATTGTAACCGAACTGGAAAATTCCTATTGCTTAGTGACATCCTAAGCAATAGGAATTACTTATGTGTCTGTGGTGATGCCGGTGTAAATAAACACTGTACTGACAGTCATATAAAAGTATTGCACATATCATTATGTACAGCAGGGGTCCACAACCCCCTGGCTGCAGATCAGTGCCCATCTGTGGCCTGTTAGGAACTGGGCTGTACAGCAGGCGGGCGAGCATTTCTGTCCAAGCTCTACCTCCTGCCAGGTCAGAGTCAGCATTAGATACTCATAGAAGCGTGAACCCTGTCGTGAGTTGTGTATATGAGGGATCTAGGTTGTATGTTCCTTGTGGGAAACTAACCAATACCTGATTATCAGAGGTAAAACAGTTTCATACCAAAACTGTCTACCCCCCATCCCCTGTCTGTGGAATAATTGTCTTCCATAAAACCAGTCCCTGGTGCCAAAAAGATTGGGTGCTGCTGCTATAAAGTAGATAATACTCGATAATGATAATAGATATGACTATACTGGTTTATGTTTATTAGACCATTTTCACAATGCAATAATGATATTACTAGAGACTGGGTAATTTATAAAGAAAAAAGTCTTAATTGACTCACAGTTCTGCATGGCTGGGGAGACCTCAGGAAACTTACAATCATGGCAGAAGGCAAAGAGAAAGCAAGGCATGTCTTCCCACGGTGGCAGGAGAGAGAGAGAAAGTCAGCAGGGGAGAGTCCAGACACTTATCAAACGACCACATCTCATGAGAACTCCCTCACTATCAGGAGAACAGCATGAGGAAACTGCCCCCATGATCCAATCACCTCTCACCAGGTCCCTCCCTCCCTTGACATGTGGGGACTACAATTCAAGATGAGATTTGAGTGGTGAGATAGCTAAATCATATCATTCCACTCCTGGCCCCTCCAAGATCTCATGTCTTTGTACATTTCAAAAGGCAATCAGGCCTTCCCAACAGTCCCCCAAAGTCTTAACTCATTCTAGCATTAACACAAAAGTTCATGTCTGAAGTCTTATCTAAGACAAGGCAAGTCCCTTCCGCCTAGGAACCTGTAAAATCAAAAACAAGTTAGTTACTTCCAGGATACAATGGGGGTACAGACATTGGGTACATGTTCCCTTTCCAAATGGGAGAAATTGGCCAAAACCAAGGGGCCACAGTTCCCATGCAAGCCTGAAACACAGTGGTGTAGTCATCAAATCTTACAGCTACAAAATGATCTCCTCTGAGTCCATAGATCAAATCTAGGGAATTCTCATGCAGGAAGTAGACTCCCAAAGCCCTGGGTGGCTCTAACCCTGTGACATTGCAGGGTACAGCCTCCTCACCCCTCAACAGCTGCTTCCACAGCTGGCATTGGGTGTCTTTGGCTTTTCCAGGTGCACAGTGCAAGCTATTGGTGGATCTACCATTCTGAGGTCTAGAGGATGATGGCCCTCTGCTAACAGCTTCACTAGGCAGTACCCCAGTTTGGACCCTGTGTGAGGACTCTGTGTGGGGGCTCCAAACCCACATTTCCCTGTTGCCCTGCCCTAGCAGAGATTTTCCATGAGGTCTCTGCCCCTGCAGTAGACTTCTGCCTAGACATCCAGGCATTTCCATACATCCTCTTAAACCTAGGTGGAGGTTCCCAAAGAGTTCCACAAGACTACGAAGAAAGAATGAAAAGGAATGAAAAAAGCCTCCAAGAAATATGGGACTTTGTAAAAAGACCAAATCTATGATTGATTGGAGTATCTGAAAGAGATGGGGAGAATGGAAACAAGCTGGAAAACACATTTCAGGATGTTATTGAGGAAAACTTCTCCAATCTAACAAGACAGGAAATTCAGAAAATTCAGAGAACATCACTAAGATACTCCACAAGAAGATCAATCCCAAACACATAATCATCAGATTCCCCAAGGTTGAAATGAAGCAAAAAATGTTAAGGGAGCCCGAGAGAAAGGCCAGGTCACCTACAACGGGAAGCCCATTACACTAACAGTCAAACTCTCAGTAAAAATTCTACAAGCCAGAAGAGACTGGGGCCAATATTCAGCATTCTTAAGATAATTTACAACCCACAGTTTCATAGCCAGCCAAACTAAGCTTTATAAGTGAAAGAGGAATAAAATCCTTTCTAGACAAGCAAATGCTGAGGGATTTTATTATCACCAGGCCTGCCTTGCAAGAGATGACGAAAGAAGCACTAAATAAGGAAGGGAAAAACAGGTACCAGCTGCTGCAAAAACACGCCAAAATATAAAGACCAATGACACTATGAAGAAACTGCATCAACTAGTGTGCAAAATAACTAGACAACAACATGATGACAGGATCAAATTCACACATAACCATATGAACCTTAAATGTAAGTAGGCTAAATGTCAATTAAAAGACACAGATTGGCAAACTGGTAATGAGTCAAGACCCATCCGTGTGCTGTATTCAGGAGACCCATCTCACAGGCAAAGACAGACACAGGCTCAAAATAAAGCAATGGAGGAAAATGTACCAATTAAATAGAAAGTAAAAGTAAGGGATTGCAAGCCTAGTCTCTGACAAAACAGACTTTAAACCAACAAAGTTCTAAAAAGACAAAGATGGGTATTACATAATGGTAAAAGAAACAATTCAACAAGAAGAGCTAACTATTCTAAATACATATGCACCCAACACAGGAGCACCCAGATTCATAAAGTAAGTTCTTCCAGACCTACAAAGAGACTTAGAGTCACACACAGTAATGGGAGGAGACTTTAACACTCTACCATCAATATTAGACAGGTCAACAAGACAGAAAATTAACAAGGATTTTAGGACTTGAGTGGACCTCGTAGACAGCTACAGAACTCTCCACTGCAAATCGATGGAATATACATTCTTCTCAGTGCCATGTGGCACTTATTCTAAAATCCACCACATAATTGCAAGTAAAACACCTCTCATCTAATGAAAAATAACTCAAATCATTACAAATAGTCTCTAGGACCACAGTGCAATCAAATTAGAACTCAGGATTAAGAAACCCACTCAAAAACACACAATTACATGGAAATTGAACAACCTGTTCCTGAATTACTCCTGGGTAAATAATAGAATTAAGGCAGAAATCAAGTAGTTCTTTGAAACCAAAGAGAACAGAGATAACATACTAGAATCTCTGAGACAAAAGCAGTATTAAGAGGAAAATTTATAGAACTAAATGCCCACTTCAGAAAGTTAGAAAGCTCTCAAATCAACACCCTAACACCACAATTAAGAGTTAGAGAGGCAAGAGCAAACAAATCCAAAAGCTAGCAGAAGACAAGAAATAACTAAAATCAGAGCAGAATTGAAGGAGACAGAGACATGAAAAACCCTCCAAAAAGGAAAAAAAGAAAGGAAAAAAAATCAATGAATCCAGGAGCCAGTTTTTAGAAAAAATTAACAAAATTCATAGCTACCTAGAGTAACAAAGAACAAAAGAGAAAAAAATCAAATAGACACAATAAAAAATGATAACAGGGATTTCACCACTGACATCACAGAAATACAAACTACCGTCAGAGAATACTATAAACACTTCTATGAAAATAAACTAGAAATCTAGAAGAAGTGAATAAATTCCTGGACACATACACCCTCCCAAGACTAAAACAGGAAGGAGTCGAATCCTTGAATTAGACCAATAACAAGTTCTGAAATTTAGGGAGTAATAGCCTACCAACCAAAAAAAGCCCAAGACCACATGGATTCTTAGCCAAATTCTACCAGATGTACAAAGAGGAAGTTGTACCATTCCTTCTGAAACTATTCCAAACAATTGAAAAGGAGGGACTCCTCCCTGACACATTTTATGAAGCCAGCATTATCCTGATATCAAAACTGGGAAGAGACACAATGACAAAATAAAACTGCAGGCCAATATCCCTGATGAACATCAATGTAAAAATCCTCAATAAAATACTTGCAAACCGAATCCAGATGCACATAAAAAAGAATGTATCTACCACGATCAAATCAGCTTCATCCCTAGAATGCAAGGCTGCTTCAACATATGCACATCAATAAACGTAATTCATCACATAAATAGAACCAAAGTCAAAAACCACAAGACTATCACTATAGATGCAGAAAAATCCTTTGATAAAGTTCAACAGCGCTCCATGTTAACAACTCTCAATAAACTAGGTTTTGGTGGAACATATCTCCAAATAAGACAAACCCACAGCCAATATGATATTGAATGGGCAAAAGCTGGAAGAATTCCCTTTAAAAACTGGTACGAGACCAGGACACCCTCTCTCACCACTCCTATACAACATAGTATGGAAAGTTCTGGCCAGGGCAATCAGGCAAGAGAAAGAAAGTGTATTCAAATAGCAAAAGAGGAAGTCAAATTGTCTCTACTTAGAGATGACATGATTTTCTATTTAGAAAAAAATTTCAGCAAAGTCTCACGATACAAAATCAATGCACAAAAACCGCAAGCATTCCTTCACACCAACAACAGACAAGCAGAGAGCCAAATCGTGAGTGAACTCCCATTCAAAATTGCTACAAAAAGAATAAAACACCTAGGAATACAGCTAACAAGGGATGTAAAGGACCTCTTCAAGAAGAACTACAAACCACTACTCAAGGAAATAAGAGAGGAAACAAGCAAATGGAAAAGATATCGATTCTTCCTCATGGCTAGGAAGAATCAGTATCATGAAAATGGCCATACTGCCCAAAGTAATTTACAGATTTAATGCTATTCCCATTAAACTACTATTGCTATTCCTCCAAAATTAGAAAACACTACTTTAAATTTTATATGGTATCTTTGAAGACCACATATAGCCAAGACAATCCTAAGCAAAAAAAAACAAAGCTGGAGGAATCAGGCTACTTGACTTCAAACTATACTAAATGGCTACAGTAACCAAAACAGATATACAGACCAACAGAACAGAACAGAGGCCTGAGAAATAACAGCATGCATCTATAACCATCTGATGTTTCACAAATCTGACAAAAACAAGCAGCAGGGAAAGGATTTTCTATTCAATAAACAGTGCTGGGAAAATTGGCTGGCCATAAGAAGAAAACAGAAACTGGACCCCTTCCTCACACCTTATACAAAAATTAACTCAGGATAGATTACAGACGTAAATGTAAAACCCAAAACCATAAAAACCCTGGAAGAAAACCTAGGCAACACCATTCAGGACATAGGTATGGGCAAAGACTGGATGATGAAAACACCAAAAGCAGTTTCAACAAAAGTCAAACTTAGCAAATGGGATCTAATTAAACTAAAGAGCTTCTGCACAGCAAAAGAAACTATCATTAGAGTGAACAAGCAATCTACAGGATGGGAGAAAATGTTTGCAATCTATCCATTTGATGAAAGTCTAATACCCAGAGTTGACAAGGAACTTAAACAAATTTATGAGAGAAAAATAACCCCATCAAAAAGTGGGCAAAGAATATGGATAGACACTTCTCAAATGAAGACGTTTACATGACCAACAAACTTATGAAAAAAAGCTCAACATCACTGATCATTAGAGAAATGCAAATCAAAACCACAATGAGATACCATCTCACGACAGTCAGAATGGCAAGTATTAAAAAGTCAAGAAACAAAAGATGCTGGTGAGGCTGTTTTGTTTAGAAATACTTTTACACTGTTGATAGGAATGTAAATTAGTTCAACCATTGTTGAAGACAGTAATAGTGGTTCCTCAAGGATCTAGAACCAGAAATACCATTTTACCCAGCAATCCCATTACTGTGTATATACCCAAAGGAATATAAATTATTCTACTATAAAGACACATGCACACATATGTTTAATGCAGCATTACTTACAATAGCAAAGACTTGGAACCAAGCCAAATGCCTATCAATGATAGGCTGGATAAAGAAAATGTGGTACATATTCATGATGGAATACTATGCAGCCATAAAAAGAAGTAAGATCATGTCCTTTGCAGGACATGGATGAAGCTAGAAGCCATCATCCTCAGCAAACTAACACAGGAACAGAAAACCAAACATTGCAGTTCTCAGTCATGAGTGGGAATTGAACAATGAGAACACATGGACACAGGGAAGGTAACAACACACACCAGGGCCCGTTGGGAAGTGGAGGGAAGGGGAGGGAAGTGGGGGGAAGAGGAGGGAACTTAGAGGACAGGTCAATAGGTGCAGCAAATCACCATGGCACACATGTACCTATGTAACAAACTTGCATGCTCTGCACATGTATCGTGTAAAGTAAAATAAAAAAAAAATGGACAACTCTCTAGAATTGAACATCCTGAAATTCCTTGAATAATGAGGGACCCAGAGATCATTCATCTTTTCATATATAGACCACAACCTATGATTACTAATTACTAATTTCAGTGAGATCACAGAAAAAATAAATGAAAAGTCTATTTCTTAGTCAAAGGTACAGTTATTTCAAAGAACAATTTCCCTATCATTAGTCATTTGTCTAAAACTGTATTGATCAGCATGAAGTTGCACATTATAGGAGACACTTCTGCACGACTGTTATAGTAGTTCCTCCTCACAGTGCCTATTTCTACTAACTAATATGTGCTGTCCACTCTAATAGGAACTGAAAAAGGTACCATTTACTCAGTGTGATAGAGGATACAGTAAATATTTAAACAACACTTAAAATCAGAACATATATAAACAAGAATAGAAAACAGGTGATTCAGGGCTAGAATTTCCAGTAGGAAATTTTGTGTCTGTTTTTTAATTAGAGGACAAGAAAGATGAAGCCATATGTCAGATGTACTTTATTTTTTTACAAAAGCATTATTCAGTCATAAAATAGAGAGTCACAAAGAGTCAGAGTTGAACTGATCATAAAAAGTCTCTATTTCCTGTGAACTACAAACAACCATTATCCCTTGAACAATTCCCCAAAGCTCCTAACATCAAACATTAATCAGTCAGTTTAGAATCCATCAGCAAATTTAGGATACCTCCAAAGGGGCCTGACAGGTTAGGCAAAGAAAGCATTGCATATCATCAGTTCTTTCACTGACAGCTAAAGATCTATAGGTCAGAGAAGGGTGGCTTTGATGTCTCCTCCATTAATTATTAAAGGTAATATTCCAGATGCTACTAAATTTTAATAACTTCAAATATAAGCCCTTTTATGCTTCAAATATGTGCTTTCAATAAACAAAGGCAAAACACTTCTCCTTATCGAAAAGATATGTTATAATGCTTATTTTATCCTCCAATGAATTTAATCATGTATTTTGGGTCAACTTACAGTAACAGACAGGAACCCTTCTCTCATTTGTAGATACATTCTACTCCTATTAGCCATCAGCTAATATATCCATGAACTCAGCCGTGGTAACCTAGTTATAGCTGATATGGAGCTCATGATAAATGTATCACCCATAACTAGTAATAATGATGGGGTTTCAAGGTCCCTAACCTACTTTGCTTTTTAACTTTTATTATGGAGAATTTCAAGCACTTTCAGAAATAGATGGGTAACATGTATCCTCATGTACCCACCTTGCAAAAATGATCAATTCATGTCCGGTCATGTTTCAACTTACTCTTACCCACTCCCCATCCTATATCATTTGGAAGCAAATCAGAGGCATCCTATAGTTACAGCTTACGAATTTCTGTATTTCTCTCTCTAAAAACAAGGACTAAAAAAACTGCATCTTTTAAAACATACCTAAAACATTAACAAACTATTATATATCTTAAAAACCTAAAAATTAACAGCAATGACACAAAATAACAGTATTAACTACCAAGCAAGTGTTCAAATTGCCAATTGTCTCCTAGGTATCTTAGATCCACAGCTAATTTTTAAACAACTATTAGTATTGCCAGTAATCTAAACTACTAAAATTTCTCACAACAGAGTCAGTTTGTGTGAGAATTAAAACCACTCCCCTATTGGACTTTCTAAGAGAGACATTACAAAACGCAACTACAAATTGTCAATTTTTCAGCAACTTTGGGAGTGACTGTTCAGATACTGTCAAATGATTTCTAATTAAGTAACCCATCACAAGCAGATTGGCTTGTTATAAACACAAGGTGTAGGATAAATAAGAACTAATATTTGCTAAGGACTTTGTGTGCCAGACTCTTGGGTGATCTCTTTTGGTTTTTTTTTTAAATAATCGAATCCTCATAACAATCTGCAGAAAGTTTGGTGACTTGATCACAAGCTCCTGGCTAGTAAGGGACTGAGTAAGAGACTTCACTAGGCAAGTCAAAGTGCTGCTTTACACTCCCATTGCTATCTCTGTATCCAGCATGTGGGCACAAATATAAGAGCCTCATGAAGAAAGGCATAAGCAAGAACACACTGAGGTCGTCTCCAGAGCTCCTTAAGGTAGAGTGAGAAACTGACTCAGGCTGGCTCCTGCGGTTGCACTATTATCATTCTTTTTAAATGTAATTACTGCTCAGAGTCAGAAACATCAAACGTGGAAACAGTGTCCAGGAAGATGATCCGCCCATGAAAGCAACAATTGAGAGACTTCTATGTTCTGCTCTAGGACACCTGGAAGGCTCATCTCCGAAGTCACATTCTTTCAAGATGGTTTGAAGAAAATGCAGATCTTTGGTGCAGCAATTAATAGGTATAGTTATGTATATTCCAACAGGCTGAACATAATCTATCTTGAATGTGCCTTTCAATTACTCGATGCTTGCAGCTTCCTGCAGTGCCTGGCTATGCCAAGTTGCTAACAGAGAAATAAGCCTATCATAAATTCAAAACACTTCATCATCACGTTTTATCGTACAAAATAGTGAGTCCTGTGTTAGCTCGTTCTCTGACAAGTCAGAGATGAAGTCTTTAATGCTCAACTATTTATACAGCAATCTTTCCTCCTAATTCTATCTTTACTATTCTGCTATCTCAAAGATACAACCAGGTGACAGAGTTCAAGTTCATTACCAAGAGAATCTATTTCTCCAGCCAAAGCAAACAGAATTTGGAAGAATCTTCTAAGTACCTGTTATAAATGCCAAGTATTAAAGGTTTTTTATTCAGCTATTACAAGACCATCTGTGAAGCCAACATTCTGTGATCTAAATGCTGATGTTCTATGAAGGAAGCAAGGCTGAAAAAGAAAATCCTGACAAGGCCCCTGCAGCTACTTAAAACATAAAGAGAAGTACAATGGTCTTTTGATTTAAACATAAATCTTTGTTAAATGATGAGGAAACCACAGCAGCAGGGACCTGCTGAACAATGGCCTGATTCCTGTGATTAAGCTAAAATATTATATTTGAGATGTTCACTCCATCAACGTGTTTACTGAGTCTCTGTTATGTTCCTGGTGTGTTCTAGGCACCATAGCATTATTGTGGGCCTGGCTCATATATGCTGTGATTTGGTGTTTACCTTTGATTCTGCAGTTCAGAAAACCTCTTAGCCAGGTTTAAAGATATTCTTCTCTTGTATCAGATTCCAAGTAACCCTATAGTTATCCAACCAGTATTAACTGTAGGACTGTTCAGAAGTAATGTTCAATAAAGGGTAGGGTACCTGAAAGCTGACAGTGTTACTGGAGCAGGGTCTTGAGGCTCTGGACATTAATTCTGTGATGGCTTGGAAAGATCTGGGAGCCATCAGGGAGGGCCTATGAGAGCAGGGTTGGGGATATGCTCAGAGCAATAGCTATGGACAACAGAAATATTTCAATATTTTAATTACTAGTATGACTAAACTAGCACTTATGACTAAACAGAACCTTAGCAGCCCTATGTTGTCTAGTATAGATAAATATTTAAGTCCAAGCTGTATATTCAGGCAGCTCTCCAGCTAAACAATATGCTATAGAACAAGTAAATACAATGTGGTTTTAAAGAAATGGAAAAGGTTATCTCAGATTTCTCAAAAGTTTTTGTTAAAAACATAAATAGCTATTTTGTGCAGATTCTACAAGAAAACTTTTTCAATCTGCTTTCTCCGGTACAACATTTTGCTATTCCATATGTGATAGTCTGTGTTGTTTACAATACCTAATAATATTTAACTTTCTCTATAAAGTTCAATAGACCTAGAGAAAGAACAGTTATCTAATAGCCAGAAGGCAAATCAAGATAAGAACTTGGTGTTATGTTTTTATGTAAAACTGTAATATTTTGCTGAATAATTTCAATGACTGCAAATGAACAAAATCGAGTCCACCTTTGGGAATCCCTTTTCAGTTTTAATTCATGTATCCTGTAATTTCTGCTACAGAGATTTCCATTGTGGGTCAAGGATGGAACCAGATATGTCAATGAGTTGGGATTTCCAAGAGAGAGCATGAGCAGTGCTACGAAGAAGACATTTTGTCACAATATTTAATAAACAGCATGTTAGAAAAATAATTTTATTACCCTCCTTTAAGCAAATAGGATTATTTATCTCTATAATAGAAACAGAGTTCTAACGTAATAGTACCTATTCGTTTTACTCAGAGACATCAACCCTGATTGGAAATTTTTAAAAATCCAGCTCAATTTGCAACTCACAGAGGTGGCAAATCCCCTTTAGAAGGCATAAAAACGTACATATGATCTCATTTAAAAATGTGTGTGTATACTTTTTATTTCTGAGAAAGCAATCAAAATCCTGGCTTCCAATACTGTCCAACTTAATGGAGCATAACTTAACAGTGTTTACGTTTTGAAAAGCCCACTGAATAAAAGACATAATGACTAAGATCAAACTGGAGTGCTCTAGAGTCTAGCTTGCACCTGTTTGGGCCAAGGAGCCCACAGCATTGACCCTACATATATTAAAGCCATTCGTGCTCAAGTCCACTAATCACTCACACCTGCTCGCACCATGCCACCACTCAGTACCAATGAGAACATCTGCCTGCTTTAGATAAAGATTCTGTGCACATCTAAATTAGCATAACAAGCTTTTAAACTATTATTGCCAAAGAAACAGCAGTCAATATGGTAATTTTTGAGGATCTCTGCCTAGGTTTCATTAGGCTCACCCTAATGTCTTTTTCAGTTTTGGCAGGAGATCTGTGCCTGTTTCAATAGCCCAAAGGCTGCCACACTCACAAACGGCCAAAAAGTATGAGGAAATCCTTCTACTTTAAGTTTCCCAGGCACTGAACAGGAGGCTCCAAATCAAGTCGCCTGCTTGGAGTTTTTATTACTCCAAGTCTATTATAAACTGTACCTCAGTGTTCTTCACGTATGACATGAGAGGCAGGAATTCATCCTTCGAGTTTTAACATTTAACAAGTTTACTATTGACCAAAATGGGTAATGCGTTTCAAAATACAGGGACATGGCAAAGTGCTATATAACTCTGAATTAAACAAATCAACCCCAAGAAACAATATTCTACTAGCAATTTGGTAATCACAGGCAAAGATGATCAGTATTCATCATGTTTTATAAGCCACAAACATGGTTTTATCCTTCTTTACACTGTGTTTCTAAAGCCAAGAAAAAGGTGGTCATCTAATATTTTCATAACATCTAGTAGAAGGTAATTAAAAAGATGTTACATTAGACATCATTACTGCTTAAAAAGAAACTCTCACCTTAGTTAGCAAAATGTTACCACAAAAGACACAATAGCTACTGAACTCGTATGTGTGCGAGGTATTCCATTTCGCTTTAAAAAAATCTAATAACCCATTATTTATTTGAATTATCTCTATTTTACAAAAGTGAGAAGGCTTAGCTAAATTTCCCCCAAGTTCAAAACCGTAAGTACTCAAGCCCAGGTGTCTCTTTTAAACCTCTTGCTCTGTTCTCCACATACTTAATTATAGAGGGAATTCAGGGGATAAACTATGCCCAAAGCAGCCTCAAAGATTCAGGCAGTAATTTCATTATCATGTCTCACTTGATTTGTACAAAGAAAAATGTGATTATATTTCAGTTTCACATCTTCTGTCTCTTACTAATTCAGGTACTAATAACAGCTGGTATTTACTGAGTGCTTATTTTGCTCTAAGCCCTTCACGTGATTTAACAAATTCCCAAAACAACCCTACAAGGTAGGTATCAGCATCACGCTACTTTGCAAGTGAGGATACAGGTACAAAGGTGTTAAGCAACTTGCAGAGGTAGCGATTTTGGGCCCCTAACTAAGGTAGCCTGGCCTACACTTTGACCTTTGTGTTACTTTTCCTCTACCTCTGAAAACAAATGGAAATTGCAAAATCAAAGTATGACACACTGAGAAGCAAATAAACTAGATCTGATAACCCAAAAAGTATATGTTGCACTCAAGCCCTCCTTGCAGTTCCAAACCCACAAAATCAAATAGTGCTGAGTTGTTCATTAGAAACAGGTTAAAAGACCTATTAAATAAGCTCAGATCTAGAAGGTAAATAATAACCTACTGAAATATGATTTTTATTAAGCAATAGTAAACAAATCTATTTACAGTTCAAGAAAGAAATGGCAATAATTAATTAGCAAAACAAAATAGAGTCAATCAAACTGATGTCGTTTCTCTCTCCACAAACACACACACACACACATACACAAAAGCACACACACTCCCCTGCACACATACTAACTGCCCTATGAAAATCAGGGTTATAATAGAAATGCTGACACAACCAACCTTATAATGTTTCATACCAAAAGCTATAATTATATTGTCTAATTGTAAACTGGGTGGAAAATAAAGGCCAACCAGAACATAAACACAAAAACTACCTAGCAACAGTCCATCAGAATTCTTGGATTAAGGAAAATGCATATAAAACACTATTATCTTTAGCCACAGCCAGAAGATGTCAGACAATCAATTCATATAACATGCCAGCTTAATAAAATCTGCATACAAAATTTATGAATGCAGTAATATTCCTTTTTATCACAAGTTATTAATGATCAATTTAATGAACATCTACAACTGGAGTGCTTTCATTCTGTATGGTATTTTAATCATCTCTAACCATGGATTTAAATGCATTTCATTTTATAACCATCAGCTAGTGAAGATAAGAAAGCCTTTACATAAGTACTGAAATATTTGAGGTAGGCTACCAATTTTGTCTTTATGTTGATATTGATTTCCTTAAAATTTTTTTCTAAAGAAACACAGTGAAATGTTCCATTACAACAATATTTGCTTTAATGTTTGTATTTAGAATGCGAAAAGTTTGCTTAAAGTAGCATTATATGTTTAGTTTAAAATACTCCATTTCATTCCAAATAAAGAACTTTCTGAACTTATTTACATGAAACAATCTCACTCAGAGCTATTACCCTTCAAAAAATATCCTGGTGGAATGTTGACATCTCAGACATAAATATTCTTAAAAATTAATGTGTCATATTTCCTAAAGTATTTCAACTCACTTGTTCACATAATCTTTTTTTTAAAAAACCTATTGTGTTCAAGTCTACTTTTCCCAGATTCTTGACCAAAACTAAATTTTACCATATGATGCTTATGTGGAAGGAACAGGCAACATTTAAGAAAACTGCAAGACAGAAGTAGATATCTGAAAATATAAACATTCAGCATTTAAAATATTGATGTCTTTCTGTGGTCACAAAGTCAAATAACTGTTGCTCACATTTGAGCATCGGAAATTGGTATTTAAATTACACTCATCCTTGAGAGATAATTCAAAGATTTGGATATTTAGACAAAAGGTTAAGAAAACTAGGTCATAAATACTTAATGTGCAAGAATTGGCTACATAAACTAGTAAACGTGCAATAATCCCCATTAAGGAATGAATGATGGCAATTTTTTTTTTGAGATGGAGTCCCACTTTGTTGCCCAGGCTGGAGTGTAATGGTGCAATCTCGGCTCACTGCAAACTCCACCTCCTGGGTTCAAGCAATTCTCCTGCCTCAGCCTCCCAAGTAATTGGGATTACAGGTGCCCATCACCACATCCAGCTAATTTTTGTATTTTTAGTAGAGATGGGGTTTCGCCATGTTGGTCAGGCTGGTCTCAATCTCCTGACCCCAGGTGATCCACCAGCCATGGCCTCCCATTGATGGTAATTTTTTAGTTTGACTGTCTACAGCCTTATAGGAAGTTACTGGTGAGAAATTAGTCAAAGTCATGAGCACAAAAGATTTAGTTCACCCACATGCCTTTATTCATTCACTCAATCTTCTGTTGTTTTACTGATTCCTTTCGGCCTTCCTACTATGTGCCAGTTCATCTTTGTTTGCTCTGGGCAAGTCATATCTAATCGTAAGGACCTAATAAAACAGAACACAGTTCATGTATACACACAATTATAAAACAGGGTAGAACTGAATGGATAAGTTCCAAGGAGAAATACAAACCAAGAATTCAGAGAAAATGGTTGTTGCTTGTAGAGAAGAGGGCAAGGGAAGACTTTATAAAGGTCAACTGGAATTTAAAGGAGTAAAAGAAATAAGGGTATTTTTGGGTAAAGGGCACAACATGAAATTGACTTAAGGACAATAGCCACAAGGACAAAAAGTGCCTACAATGTCAATTTTAAGTTTAAAATACAGACTTTCAACAGTGCATAAATCTGTAGATGGCAAGCATTTCCCAAATTCTTCTAATAAGTAGGATCAGCCTATATCCAGGAAGATCATAACTCATTAAATTTCATTTTAAGCTTCCTGAATCTGCCTAAAATTTCTCATCTTATCAGGCAAGCCAATAGATGCTTATACTGTGAGGTTAAAGCAATGAACTTGTGAAGAGAACCTGTCAAGTCAAATTATCAACAAGCAATAGTCCCACTATTGGGGAGTATATAAGCTGCAATGTCAATTTTAAAGAAATGTGCTTATATTTGCATTTTAATTAGATCACACCTTCAAAATCATGATGTTAATTTCAGTTTAATGCTTTATTTTATTGCCATTTCCAAAATGACATTTTTAGATATAGACATGGAGAAAAGAATCTCTACTTTTGTTTTGACAATAAATATTGCAAATTGAAACAATGTTTAACAAAGTTCAATATTTGGAACAATATTTGGAATATTCAAAAATTTGTGCCTAAAATTCTAAATATTTAGAATAAATGGATTTCAAAATTATTCCAAGGGAAAATTATTAGATTCTTATTGAAGAGTATAATGGAGTGTTGAATGAAACATAAAATTCAGGTTCCTGTGAGTCACCAGAAGCTAAATATGAATAGCTCAAAAAAATCATTTTGGTTAAGATTTTGCATTAGAATTGAGACAGGCTTTGCAGTTTTTTTAGATCAAGAGGGAGGTAGACAAACTACAGAATGCATCTTTGTCCATTAGAAAACTACATATACTCAAATACATAAAGTTGTAATAACATTCACATAACAAAATTCAATCATTTAAAAGTGTGAGATTCAGTGACATTTTGCACATTCACAATGTCATGCAACATTCACCACTATCTGTTTTCAGAATGTTTTCATCATCCCGAGAGAAATCTCTGTGACCATTACAGCCATTCCTCATTCCCCACTACCCACTCCCAACCCCTGGCTACCACTAATCTGCTACCTCTATGACTGCCAATTCTGGATATTTCACATAAATTGTATCACACAACATGTGACCTTTAGTGTAGGATTTTTTGTTAATTTTTATTTTTGTAGATACATAGGTGTATATATTTACGGGGTACATGAGATGTTTTGATGCAGGCATGCAATGCGTAATAATCACATCATGAAAAATGGGATACCCATCCCCTCAAGCATTTTTCCTTTGTGTTACAAAACAATCCAATTATATTTTAGTTGTTTCAAAATGTACAGTGAAATCATTATTAACAATAGTCACTCTGTTGTGCTATCAAATACTAGCTCTTATTCCTTTTTTTCTATTTTTTTGTACTCATTAACTTTCTCTACTTCCTTGCCCACCACCTGCCAACTGTCCTTCCCAGCCTCTGGTGATTCTCCTTCTACTTTCTGTCTCCATTAGTTGAACTGTTCTGATTTTCACATCCCACAAATAAGTGAGAACATGCAACATTTGTCTTTCTATGCCTGACTTATTTCACTTAGCAGAGTGACCTCCAGTTCCATCCATGTTGTTGCAAATGATACAGTCTCATTCTTTTTTATGGATGAATAGTACTCCATTGTGATTAAGTAACACATTTTTTAAATCCATTCCTCTGCTGATGGACACTTAGACTGCTTCCAAATCTTGACTATTGTGAATAGTACTGCAACAAGCATGAAAGTGCACAGAGCTCTTTGATATACTGATTTTTTGGGGGGTATATACCCAGCAGTGGGATACCTGGACTTTGTTAGCTCTACTGTTAGTTTTCTGAGGAACCTCCAAACTGTTCTCCATAGTGGCTGTACTAATTTACATTCCTACCAACAGGGTAAGAGGGCTCCCTTTTCTCTACATCCTCACCAGCATTTGTCATTGTATGTGTTTGGGACATAAGCCATTTTAACTGGAGTGAGATTATATCTCATTATAGTTTTGATTTGCATTTCTCTGAAGATCAAGGATGTTGAGCACCTTTTCATAAGCCTGTTTGCCATTTTTAGGGTATGGTTTCTTTCATTAGCAAATGTTTCAAATACATTCTGTAATTCTTCTTTAAGAGAATCTCTTAAAAGAGAAATGGTCAAGTACTTAATTTCCCAACTGTTTTCTATTTTTCTTTTCCCAAAATTATTCCAAAAAGTTTATGGGGCCTTGTGTTTATTGTTTATGAGATAAACAAATAGGAGTCTTTACTCCCAGATTTTTTTAAATTAGAAAGGCAGTGACGAATATCCATTTAAGTCAAAAATCCAAGCCATTATTGACACTGAAACTTGATTCTATATATGCATAAAAGAAGAACCTAAAATGTGGAACCTATATTTTGTTCCTAACCGGGGGTATCCAACAGTATCAGTATGTCAAATTTCCATAAATGAATCCATGTATTCAATGCCATTCCTTTTAAAAATTTCAGTGCCTTTTCCCACAGAATTTGACAAAATGGAAAAAAACATTTGAAAAAGTCAAGGGTAAAGAACAGACAAAATGTGATGAAAAAAAAAAAGGAATGCTTATGTTATACCAGAGAGAGCAAAGAAAATCAACAGCAAGACAAAAATATGCCAATCTACAGGGTCTTTATTGCCGGCGGCCATGGAGGACTCACCTCTCTCCAACCCATGGCCCCAAACTCAGGGGAGCAAGGTATTTAAGTTGCAAAACCACATCCTTGTTCTGGGGGGCTCAGGGGTTGTGTAAGGCAAGCTGTTTAACAGAAGCTAAAGTCAGCGGTTTGTTGCAAGGGGATGGGGCAACAGTGGAAAATTTTTAACCTTAGAAAATAACATTTCTGAGAATTACAATACAATAACAGTTCTAAGAACTACGACTCTGCCCAGGGCCCAGATGGCTTTTCTATAAGATGGCAGTACTTAACTCTAAGATAGCAATGCTTAAGCTTTTTGTTTTTGTCCCTATTTCACTTGTCCTTCTAGACATAAGGATACCTTCTAATCATAGTAATCAAAGGATCTTGTCATTAAAGCTCAAAGAGAACCACTGAACTCAATGGACAGGCAAGAAACAAATTCAAACATTTATGTCAAGACCATAGGGAAAGAATGAAATGGAACACTGTTTTTCCATAGGAAGAAAGTGGATTTATAATTTATATCACATATAAAAGATATCCAGATGATATCAAGGCATATATGAAAAAGAAAACATTAATACATTAGAAAAATATAGGAAAATACTGTTATGATATTAGCACCGGGAGTATTCTTTACAGTCAAAATGCACAAACCAAAAGGAAAATATTAAATTTCATTATATTAAAAATTTTAGTTTCAAAAGGCACATATACTCCTTCCCCCACCCCATCATACATATGGAAACCCACTAAAATTCCAAGCCAGAAATTTAAAAAAAAAAAAAGTCTTGTGATGGATATGATCACAAAGGATTTAAATCAAAAAATATAAAAATACTAATTATTGAAAAAGAAAACAGTGACCCAATGGAAAAAAAAACTGGCAAAGAATACACCCAAGCAATTGACAAAGAAGGACACTTGTTTGTATTCAGGGAGCAAATGTTTTACTCCACTGGATAAATGGAGAAATAAGAATTAACGCAACAGTGTATTACCATCTTTTACCCCCAAGAGTAGCAAACATTTAAAGAGTGTGCCAATACAAACATAATGGGAAACAGATGTTTTCACCCAATGCTATGGAGTATTAATTGATACAAGCACTTAATTAGGACTATAAAACTGCTCTCCAATGTGGAAGAAATGTACACCTTACAACAAGGGGATTCCACTGCTAGGTAAATATTCTGCAGAGAGACTCACCAGTATACTAGGAAACACATACAAATATTTTGGTTTTACATTGTCTTAATGAAGAAAAATGGCAAACAACCTTGAAAAAGAAATAGGAAATTAACTTGTCTTCCATTCAGGGACTAGAATACAATACAGGAGGTAAAAATGAAAAAATTAGATCTTTATCCATACAGCTGTATCTCATAAACAATGCCAAGTGAAAGAAACTGATTATGTACAGGAGTACACAATCAGGAAAACATTAAATATAACAACACGATTTGCTTTTTAGGGATAAAGACACACATTAAAAAACCCCATGCAAACCTAAGCAGGTAGAAAACATACCAACTTCAGATCAGTAAGTACCTCTAAAGCAGTAGTTCTCAAAAGGGGGTGACTCTGCCTCCCACATATGTCAATATGGGAGACATTCTTCATTATCACAACTAGAAGGGGGCATGGTATTGTATCTGGTGGGTACAGGCAGAGTTGCTGCTAAACATCCTACAGTTCACAGGACAGCCCCCACAAGGAAGTAGTTATCTGGTCCAAAGTGGCAATGGTGCCAAGGTTGAGAAAGGCAACCCTAAAAACAGGAAGAATAAGATGACAGATGGGGAAGATGAAGTGTATCTGTAACTTTTCATTTTAAGAAAAGATCTGAAGCATATATGAAAATATTTTAAAATTTTAAGATGTCTGAAACATTATTCTTTGTACACTTTTTATATTTGAAATACCTCTATAAGTTCAAAAATTTAAAAATCATTCTGCAAACAACGCAGTTAATTTCTAACTCTGATAAAGTTACATAATTCTTTTATTAGCATATTTCTAGAAATATGTCTTTGGAAAGACAATATTCTCACACTCGTGATCAAATGTATTTACACTTTTTTCAGTGTTTGTTCTACACAGAGCTGTAAAAGGAAGACTGTGGAAGAACCCAGGATTTATCCATCATCACAGGATCATTTCACCATTACAGTTTCAGGCAAGAACATTCTAAAACCAGCCTAGATAAAGCTAAGTCTGTCCTTCCCTGGTTAAACAGCACATCATAGTAATTCCAGTCAATTCTCTGAAGAGGCTGATAATCTAGAACAGTGGGCTTACACGACACACACCAACAGACTTCCTTAAACACATGGCATCTGATGCAGATTTCTCCCAACCCTATGGGTTTCAGTAGTTGCTACAAACTGCTTTGAGATCAACCAGTGCATAGTTTTATTTTTTCACTTAGTTCCTTAGTACAGAGTTTGGCAAACTTTTTCTGTAAAGGGCCAGATAGTAAAAATGTTGGGCTTTGCAGGCCAGATGGTCTCTGTCACAGCTACTCATCTGTATCACTGTAACACAGAAACAGCCATAGATGATACACAAAGGAACAAATGTGGCTGTGT
Organism: Cheracebus regulus; assembly: GCA_963574635.1. Classification (NCBI taxonomy): domain Eukaryota; kingdom Metazoa; phylum Chordata; class Mammalia; order Primates; family Pitheciidae; genus Cheracebus; species Cheracebus regulus. The sequence goes on along the minus strand of CAUYQU010104212.1, from coordinate 92,043 downwards.
TCCAATAAACCTTTAGTTACAGAAACAGGCAGGGGGCTAGATTTGGCTCCAGGCCATAGTTTTGCCAACACCAAGAGAGGCAGCAAAAATCCTACCACTTTAAATGCTATTTTAAACTTAAGGCATTTCCTCTGATCTTTCAAAGTTTCACGTATGTTTTAATCAGTGTAAAAATTCTGTCCTACTAAAAATGAATTTATAGAAATGAAACAACTCAAGAAATGATGAAAATGTTCATTTTCTACATTTACAGCATACCAACTTCTTTCTGGAAGTATGTTATACCTCTGATTTACTAAATTACTAATTATAATTAATTTTACTTGTTTATGCTACTAATGATTCTTTGTAGGAAAACAAATACACATATTTTATCTTCAATTCAACTAAAGGGGTTGGAATGACAAGGACAGTGAAATTATACTTCCAACACAAAAAATAGCCTTCTATTAGCTTTGCTATTTCACCTGAATAATTCCTTATAATTATGAATAATGATGTTATTCGACAACCTAATGATATCATGGTGTGCAGCTTCAATCCATCTGTCTTTGTCAAGAAGGTCAAATATCTGTACTCCACTGCACTAGGCAAAGTTGAACAAACAGTTAAACAATATCACGTACCTTAATTACTCCTTCAAATGAAACCCAGCAACTACCATTTTACCAGATTCTAGGACCTGTGAAATAAAAACCTACTTCAAAATATTTAATCTCTACGCACTTTTAAACCAAATTTAAGCTCAACTTAAAAAAAAGTGATTAAACTCAAAGAAAAAGCCCCAAGATTGTCTAAGGATATTCTTAACCAGTTATTGCTATAAAATATTTTGTGAATAACAAAATATTCCGGGAACTTTTACAAAGATCTGGAATACTTTATGTGGTATATTGAAATTGGCTTAAAGGTAAGAATAAAGCAATAGTGTGATAGGTCTGAACTATCATTCCAATAAATAAATGCTTCATAGTGTTTACTTTGCTTGGCGATTCCATGAGTGACTTCTGGAAATCAAAGCCAAGGGGTTGAAGGATGGAAACACCCCATTCATTGTAACTACAGAGCCTGTTTAAGACCTGGGCCCTGGGGGTTGGGTCAGGGTGAAAATAGCAAAGTATGGTGTGGGTACACCTAAAAGATTTTCAGCAAAATAATTTTTATATTAAAAATCCTGTTTTCCTTCCTTCTACCCTTCCACTCTTTCTTAAATCCCACCAAAGCTTTCTCGTTGTGCTAACATGAAGTCCCTAGAAGGCCTTATTAATCTGGTTCCAGACTCCTGGCATCTTCCTACTTCTTCACCATGCTTCACCCCCACAGGTTTTTCTTTGTTTGTTTCTTTTTAAATATTATTGATCATGCAAACTTGTTTCTGCCCCTGAGCCTTTGCTGTTCTTTCCTTCTACCTGGACTTCTCTGTCCAATGCCCCAAACTAGGCTGGTCTGTCCTTGTCAGTTCTTAGAGCACATGTCACCGACAAAAAGATGACTTCCCTACCACTCTGTCTCAAGCAGTCCCTCACTCTCAACCATACTCTTCCTTTTATCGTATTCAGAATAAAAAATCATGTTGTTTGTGACTCATGGGTTCATGTTGATGGGTTTCATCTTTTATTGTCAACCTCTGCACACAAGAATAAAAGCAGGACCCTTATCTGACTATTCACTGTTGTATACCTGGGGTCTGGCCCATAGTAGAAACTAATTATTAAATGACAGATTTACATACTCATTCACAATAGACAACTCTGTGTCTAATTTGAGGTCAGCAAACGATGGCCCTAGAGCCAAGCCAGCCTGACATCTGTTTTTGTAAATAAAGCTTTACTGGTACACAGTCATGTTCACCTGTTTATCTATTGATGATGTTGTTTTCACACTACAATGGCCGAGTTGTGAGGTTACAACAGAGACCACATGGCCCAGAAAAGTTTACAGAGAATGTTTGCCAGCTCCCGGTCTAGTACACAGTGTATGTTCTCAATAAATAAAATAAAGTACAGTCATTCCTTTTAAAGGGGTTCTTGTGCATTGTGTGTTTTTATTCAAACACTTTTGGATTAAAATTCTGTAGCCCAAAAGAAAGCTCCTTCAATACTGTGTCACCTAGCAAGAGTTGTACTGGTGCTCTGGCCAGGCACAGTGGCTCATGCCTGTAATCCCAGCACTTTGGAAAGCTGAAGTGCGTGGACCATTTGAGGTCAGAAGTTCAAGACCAGCCTAGTCAACATGGTGAAATCTCCTCTCTACTAAAAATACAAAAAAATTAGCGGGGTGTGGTGGTGCACACCTGTAATCCTAGCTACTAGGGAGGCTGAGGCAGGAGAATCGCTTGAACCCGAGAGACGGAGGTTGCAGTGAGCCAAGATCAGGCCACTGCACTCCAGCCTGGATGACAGAGTGAGACTTCATCTCAAAATGAAAAAAAAAAAAGGCGTTGTATTGGTGCCCTATTCATTAGGTCAGCTGGCTGAAGTGATAAAGCACTAACACAGTGCCTGACCTCTGGTAAGTATTATGCAAGAACTGATTGGCTTATTTTTGGAAGAAAACATTATATCCAGTGGCTAACACAGGGCTTGGCACATATTCGGTTGTTGCAAAAGTAATTGCAGTTTTTGCAATAAAAGTAATGGCAAAAACCCCAGCCTAATAGCAAGTAACATTTAAGATCTGTTGAACTGAAGTGAACTTTACTCTTTCAGCCAGAGGGACTAATAGGCTAATCTGTGAAATCAGTGGGCAAAAAACTGATTTGCTCATCTTAGAACAGGCCATTCTGGAAAACAGGCTGAGAAACCATTTTCTACCGCCATTTTTCAAAGGATGACTTAAAGAAATATGATCCAAGGAGCCAGACTTCAATATATGTTTAATGTTTTTTGATAACTTGTGGTAGGCAGCCACTATTTATCTTATTTGATAATATACACAAAATTTAAACAGTAATTGAAGTCACAGCCTCCTAGAATTGCAGTACTATACCCGGTAATACTCAGTTCTATAGATATTTTTTCTTTTAAATTAAAAGATCCAAACTAACCCACATTTATGCCAGCTCTCCCCATTATGATTAACTGATGCATATTATTTCTCTAAACCTTGACTGTCTAAGCTAATGCCTCTCATAGTTGATTCACGGATGTAAGTCACAATAATCTGCGGGTGGCTGGGTTGTTGTTGTGAGTTCCATTTCCTGGCTCCTACACTCAACTTTCGAGTTCAGAATCCTTAGAGTGAGGAATCAGGGCAGAGTCCAGGAATCTGCATTTTAACTAGCATCCCAGGAGATTCTCAGTCCTTTGGAAACCTGTTATTTTAGATCAAGATATCATATATCCACATTAAGAAATACCAAGGAGCTACAAATTTTGGAACCACTACTTTCTCTGTTGGAAAGGTAATGAAGTGATACTATGTCTTTTGCTTGGAATTATTCATATTACTGTATATTACATGCATATGCATGTATATTACACACTCAGTACTTGTAGGTGTGAAGTACTCAAAGAAAACCTAAAATGTGGCACCTCTGCCATTCAAGGGCTTCTTTGATAAGGTGCATACACATAAATAATGTAAACAAATGAATTAATGACCCATGACTGAGAGAACAATGAGTAGACCTGCAACAAGATTTCAGAGAAAGAAGCAATCAAGCTGGCTTATAGGTTGTCAGTGATGTGAAAAACTGCCTTCTTTGGATCCAGCAGAGGAGGCAAGAAGTATAAAAAGTGATAGTAGTTATACGCTGGGGGTGTCCCAGGACCTTGCTCTTCTCTCAGTTAAGATCTAAGATCTTAGAACACAGGAAGAGTAAAGCAACAACTATGGCCTTCTGGGTTATTAATCCCAGCAGCCTGGGAAAGGTTACTAAGGCTTTGAAAGCTGGCCAAAAGACATTGCATCTTAGTGGTCATAGAGGAATGAAGACCTGGGCCACCATGAACTAAGCCAGTAAGAAGCCCCTGTCTCCAAGGAGCTGTCCTCGATGACCTTGCATGGCACAGCATTTTCTTATCTTCCTGTGGCATCAGTAATAAAAATCACTGGCTGGTCTCCTCATTTGACATCTAATCAAACACTCTACTCTGAAGTTACTTTCCTCATGTGTTTAGGTCTTAACCCTCCAAGAATCCTATAAAGTTCTAGAGGACAGAGTGTCAGCAACTCCCCCAGTGCTCAGCACAATAATGTCATGCATCATAAAAAAATCTTGTTTAATCATTTGAGAATGTTTTTATTTAGTGCCTACCATGTACCAGACACTGTGTTAAGCACTTTATAGAACAGACAGCTAGATCCTGAACCCAGTGGCAGTGACAAAACAGTCTGTGGTCATGAGGGCTGAAGACAACACTATAACTATAGTAAAAGCTATTGAAATCACGTTAAATTGGTGAATTGCATGGTATGTGAAGTATATATATCAAAAATGCTATTATAAAAAAATCAAAATGGCAGAAAGGAATATGGCCAAACCTTAGAAATTTACTCAATGAAAGGTTAGAAAAAAACACATCCAGAATTTACTGATTTCTATTTAAATGGTAACTGTGACACATTAGTGATAATTAATGGTACTGTAGCTGAATATTAAGAAAAATGGAACGCTTCTCAGAAGCAACAAAGCTACATTTATGCTAAGAACACTGGTGTCAGAATTAGAAAAACATAGGGTCAGCTCTGGGTTCTCTTCCTTAGTTGTGTGACTTTGGTTAAATTGCTTACCTATCTGAGCCTCAATTTCATCAGTAAAATAACTTTAAAATAGAATAATGCTTAATAATTCCTAGCTGGTAATCAAATAATGCAAATTAGCAGAATACATTTTCACTTATAAAATTAGCATATATTATGAAAATTATTACTATTCAATGAGTAGTAGCAAAATGTTTTTCTACTTTGCTTTTGGGTATATGCGAAATCTTATTGTATGTCTACTCATTGAGCTTTCAAACATTTATCATTATAATATTTATATCATTTATGTGTATGTACCTTATCCAAGAAGCCCTATGATAGCAAAGATGTCATGTCTCAGTTTTCCTTCAATACTTCACTCCTACATTTACCAAGTGTGTATGCATGTAATACACAGTAACATAAAAACTATGATAAATGTATGGGCACATAAATTTTATATTGGTTGTAACATGACTTCTAATAGTAAAAATTGTGAAACTAAATATTCAAAACCAGATAAAATAATTACAGTTAATGAAATTGATGAAGTACTATGAAACCACTGAAAATGAAGTAAATGAACACTTTTGACAATAAGAACAAACTCTTACGATATCAGAAATCAAAAGAATGGGATACCCCATTACATGGAGTAGTATTCTAGTTTTACCTACAGCTATTTTGGAGAAGATGAGAAGAAAACAACACATTTTAAAAGATTAACAGGGATTATCTCTGGGCAGTAGGATTAGGAGTCTTTTTACTTCATACTTTTGTGTACGAAAAAAATTAACAGCATTAAATGCTTGCTCATTTTATTAAAACACATGTGGTATTGATTTGTAAGAAAGAGCAAGTAATCCCTATTTTATGTGGTATCACCAGATTATATCACAAAGTGACGTTAACTTTGCTACACAGATAAATGATCATATGGCTCAAATGACCAGAAAAAAAGAATTGTGAAGTATATTGTCAAAATATAAGCATCCAACCATATTCATAGCCACCAATGTCAATTACACTTAAAAATATTTTTCAGTTCAACAAAGCTGCTGAATAAGTAGTTTAAAGTTATTTATTATCCTCACTCAAATGTTTCACATCACAGCCATCTGGTAAACATAACTGTATAATGTAGTTAACACATGAACTGCCAAATACAACATATCAATCCAAGGAGTCTCATGAAGCTTTGAGAGCTTCAGCCATAGTGTACAGACTCTATATTCAACCGCAACTCCAATGGACGAAGTGATTAACAAAATAAGAAAGAAAATTAATTCAAAAGAAAATATGCTTTGGAAATTATATATTTTTTTAATTGTGAGAAGGGTAAAATGGTTCCCTAACGTCATATAACTGTTAGTTACACAACTGGGTAGCCTTTCTGCCCTGTAGTAAGCCCAATGTGGAAATTAAATTTAGCAGTGATTTAATTTACAGTACTTTTTCAAAGTTTGAGGAATAGGAACAACTACATTATGTCCGATGGTCTGAAAACACAAATTCTGACCTTTAATTTCAAAGTGGAAATCAAAGTTCTGTATGCCAGTATGACAACATCAGGAAGAAACAACAGGTCCCAGGGAACAGGAGGAATACCTACTTCCCTGTCCACCATCACCCGAAAAGGTTTGTCAGACCTATTTTGGACATTTGTCAAAGCTATTTTTTTTTTCCTATTGAGATCATTAGCTGTAAAAACAGAAAAGAAAAAAAAAAACCCATAAAATAATGGGCGGAAATCAATCTGAAATCCACTACTTTATTCCTTCCTTTAATAGATAAAAGGCTAAACCAGGTCATTTACCTAAACAAGGCTGGTTCCAGGCCTCTGCTATGGCTAAGTAGTTAAGGAAATAATTTTTGCAATGAGGATGGCTTCATTTATATTGAGATTTCGCTACTTACTAGGTGGTGAGTGTGAACAGATTACTTCCCTACCCTCAGGCTTCTTTCAGTATCTGTGTAAAGTGTCATTAAGTCAGAATTAAATAAGTGGTAGCTGTTATTACTAAATATGTAAGCCTCATAGAAAAGATATAAATGCTAGCTATTAGAAAATTTTCCCTAAAACTTCTTGTAAAACATCTTATGACAAAGTTACAAAAATGTAAGCCATTTGTGACTAATACAGATGCACGTTCTCACTTTTATTTATATTTTTCACCTTTGCTTCCCATCTGGAGGAGATCATCTTCCAAGGTTTCTTCCAGTTCTATTATGATAATCAAACTGTAAACTGGGAATACATATTATGTGGGCTCTGTTTTTCATTGCTATTTTTCATGTGGTAAATCTGAGAGAGCTGCCCATATCCCCTGCTGATTGTCTTGGCCAAGATATTGATAAACTCTTAGATTTCTGCCATCCCGTTGGCATCAACTGGCATTTCAATGGCATTCTTTCATCCAATGGGTAAAATGTCTTTCCAAATTCTGACAACTTATATACTATCGTCATTCTTCTACTGTTAATAAGCTTGAATTTGGTAGCATTAACCCCGGAGTTACCAGATAGGGCCTCCTCATGCCAACCTACCTCAGCTTTTATTAGAAGAAACTATTAGGCCATTTGTAAAAGTCTGGTTTGATTACTTCTCATTTTGCAGCAATTTCATAAACATGACCAACTTTATCATTAGCCTTATTTTCTTCCAATTAATCAACAAAACCATGAGTAAAATGTGAAACTTTAATAGTCTTTTCCCATGATTTTTCACAGACAATAGAATTGAGCTTTACAAGTTATTTCACAGTTCTTTTTATACAGTAAGCACTAATGAAGTAGTCCATAAACACTGGTTATATAGCACACATGGTTGATGTCTGTTCTTCACGTGGTGCTTTTTTGAGGGTGGAGGGTAGGTGGGAAGGGGTGGATGTAGTCCGTAGGATCTGTAGCAAAGAGTGTGAAGCTCATTTCTTTTTGTAAGGGGCAACTCTTGAACACTGGTGCCTCTGGAGAAATTATGTATTATATATTACCTATATTACAGAGATTATGTTTGGCAAATCCATAGTTTTAGAGTCATTACACAAGGCAGATATTCCTTTGTCTGAAAATCTTGGACAAGCATATTTAACATCTATGGCAGATGGCAACATTTGCTTCACAAATATTTATTCTCCTCTTCTCCCACCCTGTGGAAGGAGGATGCTTCTTTGATTTGCTGATATTAAGATGGTCATGTGATATGCTTTGGCCAATGGATCATAAGTGGATATAACACATGACCCTCCCAAAGAAAGCTTTAAAGCTATGGTCTGGGTTGGCCTTCTAAGCTCCTGCTGTCTACCATAAGAACAAAATGTTCTAGACAGTGGCTGCTTCTTCAGCTGAGTAAATGGAATGAGAAGACAGTGGAGCAGACCCAAAGCCAACTGAGCCCAGCCAAGCCCAGCAGAGCCACAGCTGACCTGCAGATGTGTGAACAAGAATGAATGATGATGATGTAAAATCTACCAAGATTCCAGGGTTGTAGCCCCATAAAAACTGACTGATATACTATCCCTAAGTCTTAATTAATTCATTTAATAAACTGTGATTAGTGTGTGCAAATCATCATGCCGAGGTTACCATAATGAAAAAAAAAAAAGCATATACTGCCCCTGTTCATAGTCTAGAGGAAGACAATGGAAATTGCATGCTCATTCTAGCACATGTGAATTACAAACAAGTAAATGCTATGAAGGAGCAAACCATGATTCCATTAGAACATATATTAAAGGAAAGTGGCCAAGACTGAGGTTTCAAAAGAGCCCTTCTAGAAGAAGGGATACATAAGCTGGCACTGGTAGAATGAACAGGGGTTAACCAGGTGAAAAGACAACGCAAAAACATTCCAGTCAAGAGAGAAACAGCATGCAAAGGCCTCATGGCTGAAGGAAACACTTTAGTGGAGGAATGAAAGAGGCTGGTATGGCTGGGCGTGGAGGAGGGAGGGAGGCGTGACATGTGGTCAGATTGGAGAAGGACTGAAGCAAGACCAGAGGCTGTTGAAGGCCTAGTTTAAAAAAGCTAGGGTCTTCATCCTACCTATAAAAGGTAGCCAGCAAAAGTTGTTTTTCAAAAACAAACAAACAAAAAACTTGTATTTTAAGTTTGGGGTATAAAGGTAGGGTTGTTATTTAGGTAAACTTGTGTCATGGGGATTTGTTGTACAGATTATTTCCTCGCCCAGTTATTAAGCCTAGTACCCATTGGTAATTTTTCCTGATCCTCTCCCTGCTTCCACCTTCTACCCTCTGATAAGCCCCAGTATACATGTTTCCCTGGCCCATGTGTCCTTGTGTTCTCATCATTTAACACCCCCTTAAAAGCGAGAACATGTGGTATTTGCTTTTCTGCTCCCGTATTAGTTTGCTAAACAGCCTCCAGCTCCATCCATATCCTTGTAAAGGATATGGCTTCATTCTTTTTTATGGCTGCATATATTCCATGGTTTGTATGTACACTTTCTTTATCTAGTCTACCACTGATGAGCATTTAGGTTGATTCTTTATCTTTGCTATTGTGAACAGCACTGCCATGAACATATGCATGCATGTGTCTTTATAACAGAATGACAAAGGATTTTCAATGGGGATAAAGTAGGGAGCTCTGTGATCAGCTCGTGTTTGACAAAGCTCTGAGTACTACGTGGAGAATGCATTGCAGAGAATGTAGAGTGAATACAATAAACAGGCTGAGTGAGTAATGCTAGTGGCTTGGATTAGGATGCTGGCATTAGAAATTAGAGAAATAGATGGATTTGTGAAATTTAGGAAGTAAAACCAGAAAGATCAGCACCGTGAATACAGTATTGCATGTTAGAAAAAGGATATTCTATAGTACTACTATCCATGAACAGATAGATCTTACAGTAAAGAAGGAATATAAGTAATAATGTCAACCGGCCCAGGCATGGTGGCTCACACTTGTAATCCCAGCACTTTGGGAGGCTGAGGTGGGTGGATCATGAGGTCAGGAGATCGAGACCATTCTGGCTAACACGGTGCAACCCCTTCTCTACTAAAAATACAAAAAAATTAGCCGGGCATGGTGGTATATGCCTGTAATCCCAGCTACTTGGGAGGGTGAGGTAGAAGAATCGCTTGAATCGCCACTAGGCGGAGGTTGCAGTAAGCCAAGATCGCGGCATCGCACTCCAGCCTGAGTGACAGAGTGAGACTCCATCTCAAAAAGAAAAAGAAAAAAGAAAAAAGAAATAATGTCTCTGGATTATGAATTTGACTTATCAATTAATTTTGACTACTTGAAAATAACTCATAATGGTAGGTCATTTCAACTCCCTGTCACCACACTTACAGGTGGAAACTGTTATTTCCAAATAATGGTGTACACACAAATGATGTTTGTCAAACTTGACAATCTTAGGAAAACTCTTTGGACAAGTGAGTGAATATCAATTTAGACTTCATTGCAGAATTTACATTTTTTCTCCTTCTATATAATTTATGTCATATTTTTAGAAAAGAAGAAAACAAAAATATAAACACTGCAAAGTACTTCAAAATGCCAAAGACCCTACCCTCTGAGCTAGCTCAAATTCTATTCCTTCTATTTATCTGGATAAATTCTTATCAAATGTGTAAGATTTGGATGATATTATGAGGGTTTTTTCTTTGACATCTTAAAGTCCAAAGATGAGTTCCAACAATCTTTGGAGTAGAGGCTTAGGGCATCACAGATTAGCTTTTGAAAAAGCCAATTATAAGACACAGCTGTAATCATGCTAAATTCTTATATATTTGGTTTAAAAAAAAAACTAATTCCACACCTGGCTCATGAAGTAAAGACAAATAAATTTACACATACAAATCTCTGCTTTAAGATTTCTCTCAAGACCTACATAGTATCCATCTGCGGTGTCTACCCACTAAGTTTCTCTTCTGATATTCCCACCCAAATTACTTTGGGGTACCTGCACCTCCCCCATTGCAAGCAGTCCCAGGGACTATCAAAATAAAATATCTTACCTACTAGGCAAGAGATCTAGGACAAGCCAAAAAGATGGCATGCTCTGAGAATGTGACTCTTGGCAGTTCCAAATGATACCAGGACATGTATGGCTGGAGCTACAACACTTCAATGGCAGTATGCTGATGAGATTGTCATTACTGCAACCAGAATGCCCAGAGCTGCCCTAACGTCTATTATTTTTGAGGTCTGTTTGTGCTCAGCTTTCCCTTTTGAGTCTCTGCCCTGCTTTCCATAGCTTTCCAATCTTGTGTACTTTTACATAAATAGAAGCTGATTCTCAGGTAAGACAACTAAGTTGTCCAAAGTTACACAGATAATAAATGGCTGCATTGGAATTCACATCTCTCTTGGCCTGAATCCACATTCATAATCTTAATAAATTCATTATACTGTTCCTATGATCGTATCTCAAATGGAAACTGTAAAAAGCCCAGTAACATTTGTTTACTGCCCTAGACCACCACTTAGAAATTACAATGAACTGTAAACTGTATCTGCTATTTTGTTATTTGCAAGTGACAGATGACATGGAAAGCATATCCACTTTAGACCTCTAAGCACATTTATATTTTTATATCATCTTCACGTGACATTTCTGTCGCTACATATCTAATTCAGAATAGTTTTTCATCCTCTGTTGACAATCATCTGTTTTATTTTCAGAGAAAACTACCTAATGAGTCTCTTTAACATTATGGATATAGTCTTCCTAAGAAATAGGAAAAAACCATTTTTTCATTCTCTTACTGTTTTTTGTTTCAATGAATGCTCCATGTACCTGGTAAAGAAACCTTGCTACCAACTCAACCTTTGCCAACACTATCATTCACAGAGATGCCAACCCCAGCAGCTTTAATCTACAGTTTGGTGAAGTTGACTACAAAGAGCACGTATCCCAGAGTTACTAGTACTCTTATTTTGCTTTCTTTACTTTTGTCTCTGGAAAATGAATGAAATGCCAGCTTCAGTAGCAACATATAGTGGAACTCATAAAACCAAGGTCAGGAATGAAGAACGCAGGAAAGCAAGGGTAGCAAAAGGAAACCCAATGCCTGAGCTGGGCGTCTTGGGGACTGGGGAAGACTAGGACAGCACTGAAAACCAAGCACAGTTAAGCCAGGATTGATGGGTAACAGCTGCACTTTGTAATTCACTTGCAATTCAGAGCCAATTTCATGTATTCTGCAAGCCCAAAGAAGGCCAATTGTTATTAAGTTTCTACAAGAGTTTAAACAGCCACGATTCATTTTTGTTTTCCTTGCAGGAATTTTAGGAACCCCTAAGAAATATTCCCTCTTCTACATATTATTTCTATTCCTTGAATTTGAACGGAGTATCTGCTGATCTGATGCCATTTAATTGGCCTTTTATCTAAGTTTTGTAAAGCTAGTCAAATATTTATCCTTTCACACCAACAAGGTGGACTGGGACGAATTTCATTAGAAAATGAGATCTCATTGGGGATAAAGCACGGGCTTCCAAGACAAGAAGATGTGGGTGCAAGTGTCTGGTATTTACTAGCTGAAGGGCTGTGGGTAATCACGTTACATTTTTGAACCTGTTTTTCCTCCCCCACAATACAGAAATTAATACCTAATCTGTACAACTAAAAAATCCAAAATATTAAATTTAAATTTAAGGTTTTAGCACAATGGCACACAGGGATGACTATGCCATGATTAAAAATCCATTAAGTGCATTTATACACCATGTAACATAGTATATGTTGTAAATTCAATAGGACATAGTAGAATCATAGTCTCTAATGTCTGAGGTCTTGTATCTAGTGTTAATGACAAACCAAGAAGAAATTCCAATCAAGAGCTGAAAAGTGTTCTGATGATAGGGGAAATGCAAGTAAAAATGAGTAGCTATTTTTATTATTAAAAATGTAAAACAAATGTACAGCATAGAGGTCAAGAATCTAAACCCTATCATCAGACTGCCTAGGTGTCAGTCTGATGTTTGCCCATTATTCCCAGGGTGACTTTGCATAAGGTTATTCATCAGTGAGATAAAAAAGATATTAACTACATTAAATGGTTTTTACAAGGATTAACAGAGAAAATATGTATAGTGCTGAGAATGGTGCTGAAGACATACTAATCCTTCAAAAAATATTAACTATAATTACCACCATTATCCCAATTCCTTCCGTATTGGGCTATACAGAAATGGTCCCTTCAGAATGTCTCCTTCTGCACAGACAAACATTGCTTTATGTGTTTTAAGACAATCAAGCTATAACTATAGAAAAATCTAAGGTATCTCTAAAGATACTTTCAACTCAGACAATATATCTTTAATCAAAAATTTGGAAATTTTGATGTTAAAATTCTGAAATCATTTTGAGGGTAATACAGGATCACAGAATAAATAGAAGAGAAACATAAATATAAAATGGGATGAGAGTAAGTACCCCTATAGTGCTGGATTTCAATGGAGGTATCAGTATGAATCCATGATTTAAAATATACGTATACTGCATACATATTTTCCAGTCCTTTCTACAAGAAGGGCCTGGAAACAATGTAACCTGAGTAACAATGAGCACACTTAATGCCCAGATCTTGGTTTCTAATTACCTTCTACTAAAATGAACCAAATAGCTAATTCCAGGTGTGGAGTAGAGAAAGTACGTTATGCCAGGAAATGAGGACATGCTTAAACACAAATAAAGTTATAACAAAAGGACAGAGATGTCTGAATAAAGGGGCCTCTGCTGTCAAATTGGGCAAATTTAATCAAAATGATATAATAAATGGATTCTAAAACATTGAATTAAAAGTGATCTCAGTTGACTAGATGAGAGAGAAATAGCAACAGAAAAGGAGGTAAAAAAAAACTGAGGAGAGGTAAAGTTCTTTCTTACAGAATAATGCCTGTAAATACATGCTGAAAGAATGACAAAAGTAGAAAGCCAACATCTTATTTACCCCATATTACAAAAACTCAAGAAAGAATCATCAATAAATGCTAAAACAATTGGAGGAAATCTTATTGTGGAACAAGATATTTCTATTAATTCAAGTTGCCACAAGCCTAGGAAAAGACTGGCTCATATGGTGCCATGGTAACAAGTAGCATCCTGAATCAGAGAAAAGTCTATTTAAGGGGCACTCCCAGTCAGCCAATCAGTAACAGCCTTTTATTGGTAAAAGTCAGCCAATCAGAAACAGACTCACACATCTCTAAATGCCAATTAAGCAACCTGCCCTCCCCCTCACCTGAATCTATGTTTCTACATATGTCTCACTTACTTCTACAAATCTACTTAACTCCATACTTTCCTCTTTAATCTACTCAGACTGTACCTGACTTGCATAGTTCTCCTTTACAACAAATTCAGCTTTGTCTTTGAATTTCAGATAATGAGTGGTGAACTGCAATATCACCCCACTACAAAATAATTAAAAAGAAAAAAAGTGTATCTTTGACAGTGGAGCAATCTGGCAGTCATCAAGTAACCAAATGGTCAAGCTTGGCATTGTCAGTAGTGATTCCTATAGCCTGACAGGATGCACTCTGACGCGATGCAGAGGTAAGAAGACAACATATCTATTTGGTGTCCTTGCCAAAAATGGTTTAAATGAACTGAATCAGGAGAAAACAGAGATGGGTCAAGATAGTGGGCTGTTGCACTGGACATCTGGCTTGGAATCTTCAAATAATTTAATCCTATGAATATCCAAATGTGTTAAACAATTGTTATATATTTTAAAATATTTAATAGGCAAATGCAATTTATGAATCATGACTGTGTCATGCAGAGAAAACAAAAAGGCCAACTGAGAAAATTTGAATAGGGAAAAGATGATATCACTGAACTAATGCGAATTTTCCTGGGTGCAGAAGTAAGTGGGGTTAGTTTCGTGGGAACACTTCCTTACTCTTGGAAAATGCATGCTGAATTATTTAGGAGTAAAGTCTCCTAACATCTGCAGCAGACTACTGTTTGTTAGATGGTTTGGCACAAAGGAAGTGTCTTTAGAGATACGGCATGTATCTATCAAAATGTCAAAGTTAATGAATCTCAGTGAGAGATAAACAGGTGATCACTGAACTGTTCTTTCAACTTTACTGTGCTTGAAATTTTTGAATTCTATTTACTTTTATTTTGAATATTATATTCAAGTAATACCTATGGAATGTCTTAGGTATTTTCCCTCAGCCTCAATTTCTCACTAATAGTAAAAATAAAGGTGTTGTACTCTATTTTTGTAAGTCAGCTCATAACTTTCTTGGCAGAAAGAGTGGGCCAAATAAGCAAAGTTCAAAACATTTAATCACAAAATAATTTTCTTCTACATAAAAAAGACAAATGGTTTTTAGTGAAAAATAGCCAAGATAAGATTCCCCTTGCAGTTTAAAATTCTCTAGTCTTCCAGCTCCATCCATGTCATTATCCTCAGCAAACACACACAGGAAAAGAAAACTAAATACCGCAGGTTCTCACTTATAAGAGGGAGCTGAACGATGAGAACACCTGGACACAGGGAACCACACGACTGGTGATACAGACAGGAGGCAGGAAGGCAGGGGCACTGGCGAGGGCTCTACCCTCAAGTCTGGACCCATCCGTGAACTTAAATGGAACAGGCCTACCTGTTTCTGTGCCAGAATGTTGCCTTTTCCAAGACCACTCTGACATGCCCTACCCACTATCCTGTACCCGTAAGAATCCCAAACCCCCGGTTCTATGAGCAGAAGAGCAGCAGAGTGTCAGAGCAGAGAAGGAGAGGAGAGGAGAGGAAAAGCCCCTGAATGTCGAGAGGAAAAGAGGCAGCTGGACATCGGAGATTAGGTTGGAGAGGAGTTTGGCCAAACTCCAGGGGAAGATTATCTTCCCACTCCATTCCCTTTCTAGCTCCCCATCCTGCTAAGAGCCACCTTCATCAGTCGATAAAATCCTCTGCACACACTACCCTTCAATCTGTTTGCATGACATGATTCTTCCTGAATGCTGGACAAGAATTCAGGACACACTGGGTGTGGAAACCCAAAAAGGGGTCACACTGACTCTTCACTGAGCTGGTTAACATTCAAGCTGCCTGTGGATGGTGAAGCTGAAAGAGTGTTGCAACACACTTGGCCGCTGCCATGGGGCCTGCACAGGGCCTGCGCCTGCTGAAGAGCAGCAGGCAGCAGCTCCAGAGTTCACTCACTCCAGTTCCCATGCTCATTTGCTAGCAAACTCCCTCCTGTGAGAAGTGGCCAGCGGTGGGGCTGAGTGAAATAAGCAACTTCAGTTCCCACCGGCAAAGTGATCAAGGGAGCTCCCCTGTTTCACTGGGGCCTGTCAGTAGGGCGGAGAGAGGAAAGGCATCAGGATGAATAGCTAATGCGTGCAGGGCTTAACACCCAAGTGATGGGTTGATTGATGCAGCAAACCACTATGGCACATGTTTACCTATGTAACAAACGTGCACGTGCTGCACATGTATCCCCGACCTTAAAATGAAATTAAGTTTTAAAAAAATAATAACAAGAGTTATAAGTGTGAGAACAACAACAACGACAAAAATCCTCTGGTGTTTATCACAAGGCATTTTGCCTCCAATATCAGTAAGACAACCTAGAAGTCCCTGAGAGGAGAGAAATCTTTCCAGATCCATCAGGAGAAACAGAGGTCACATGAAAGTGTTCCTACAGCTATATGAAAATGCTAAGGGTACCTTTGGACATTGAGGACCTTCCCACCAACAGCCGCACTGACAACAGCCTTTGGTGTCTCATTCTGAGGAGCCCCTAGTGGGAAGCCAGGCTGTAATCTGTCAGAAGAGCATGTGAGCAGAGGCTGCCTCACTGGATAAAATGCAGCTAGTCACCATGTTCTAGGGAGGGACAGTGACCTCCCACAGAGAAGGTGAGGCAAGGCAGACAAGAGAGTGGGCACCACAAATGAACAGGCAGGCACTGAGTGGTACCTGGAGGAAAGTCTCTGACCTGGAGCCAAGCGGGAGCTGCTAGAGAAACGAGCCATTATCAGAGGGTAATATTCCATCCTAGCATGAGCACAAGCTGGGAAGAAAACCAACTACGGGCCTGAGAGTGGGAGGTGATGTGGACTGCAGCTGGCAGGAAGGCTGCAGAGCTCAGTGGAAGGCAGGAGATCCTGCCCCTGCCCCTGGTACAGAACACAAACAGCACCACTTGATGTGGTGGGAGGAGAGGGAAGGATAATCTGTAGGTTTACAGGATGTGAACTGCAAGCAATTGAGGGAATTCGTTCAGGAAGAAAGACAGCATTAACATCAGTATTTATGGGCTTACAAGAAAAGAAATGCATTTCAGGAGCAACTCCACCCTAAACAGAACTAACCACACAATAAACATCAAGGCTACTGTCATAGACCTGACTCTGCTTTGGAAAACAAACTGCAAAGGGAAGGTTGGGCTTTAATTAAAAACTACATACATACTCACAGAAATGAGAAGAGAAATTTTAAGGAAACTTATAGAATACAAAAATCACATTAGACTCTTCTATAATTCTCATAACAAAAGAAACTTAACAATAGTAATGGAGCTTGTATTTGAATGCTTCATATGCACCAGAGACAGTGTAAGCATTTTGCATACATTAACTCACATGATCCTCATTATAATCCCACTGGGTAGATACTACTACCAACTATTTGAGGCATAAGGTAACCGAAGGAAACCTAGGTTATGTAACTCCCAGGGCTTGCTCTTTTAAGACAGCCGAGTTTGGATTCATATCCAAATATAAGCTGCAAAACTTATATTCCTCAGCCCATAGATGCTGCCTTCAGGTATGAAAAATCACCTCTGCCTTCAGGAAATAAGGCTCACATTTTTAAGTGAACACTACAGCTCAAATAGTGGAGAAGGCAGGGGACTCTGGAGCTGACACAAAGGAGCAGGGAAACACACTATGGGTTCAGAGGACCTATCCACAAACCTGTTGGTCTCTGTACCTCTTTACACTGTTAAAAAAGTGACTATACCAAAGAGCTTGAATTTACATGTCCTATATTTGCTGATATTTAATTAAGCATTAGAACTGAGAAAATTCCAAAATATATTCATTTACTTAAAAACACATGTTAAACATAATATTTTAATGATCATATTTTCTAAAACAAAGAATTAGTGTGAAGAATGGTACTGCTCTACAGTTTTGCAGATCTCTAATGAATGGCTTGACAGAAGACTGCATCTTTATTTCTGCTTCTGTATGCAATCTATAATGAGATGTCTTTTGGCTCAAGCATAGGAAGAAGTTGGCCTCATACAGACATGTAGTTGGAAAGGAAGTACTTCACAAATTCTGCAAAGGTCTTGGGTACCTTCAGGAGCCCCAGGACAAATGGTCTAGAGAAATTACTCTAGAGGTAGACCAACTGGATTTGAAACATGGCTCTGCCACTTAATAGCTGTTTGGTCTAGATCCATTATGCTCAGATTATGTCATTCTCTCATCTATAAAATGGAGACACCAACAGTACCCACCTGACAGATTTGCTCATGAGTGTCAAATATTTGTCAAATGCCAAATACAATCTCATGGCATAAATGTTATATGTTAAATACATAAATGAAATGATGAGTTGGCTTTGCAAGAAGCATCTCTGCCACAGAGTAACATGTCTATACTGAATTGTACATTCTCACAGCTGAGACAGTGACACTGATCACTTGAGTGAAAGTGATCAATTACACCCATGTTAAAATAAGGATAGTTATAATAGGGGCTTCAGTAAACTGAGAAATCAATTGAGATCACACTTCCTGGGAGTTAAGAAAACATAACCATTGGAATCTCTACTCTTCTGAAGATGGATAGCAGCATCCTAACTTTTCATGTTCAAAGTCATATCAGACGGGAAATTCTTTAATGTAATTTCTTTTGCATTTTGGCTATAAAAACATGTCAAGAAGTTGTTAAGCTGACAAATTCAAAGGCATTTACTAATGACAAAAGTGGATAAATAGTTATACAGGTTCAAGAGTCAATGTTAAGTTAGGGTTAAGTTAAATATATTTTTACTTGTACAAATTTTTATCTATTTCATTTTTAAACATTGATAAAGGTCATTCAGGAGGTGATTTGAGAATTGAATGCAGAATTTCTTATAGATATCTTTCTTATTTATGTTATTTCTATATGTGATGCAATACATGTATAATTCTTCCATCCCATCCCTAAAACTTATTCTTAGACATTTTATTCCTTCCATCAAATTTCAGTTGTCTTCTAAATAGCACCAGAATTATAGGATACTAATAGTTACTTCCTCTGTCTCTCTATACTAATCTCCTAGAGCCACAGGCAGGTGATCTACTGATATTACTGTGACTTTTTTGTTCTTCATCAACAGTTAAAGGATGATGTTCAATGTAATGACCTAGCTACCTGGAAATTGCCATATATAGCTTATCATATTCCAGGAATTACAATACTGAAGAAAGCATTTTATATGAGAATTAAACATAATCTAGAATGTAAAACTGCACCATATCATATCGAATATATTTTGTGACTCAGAAGACACGTTATAGTTGTGCCACAATCCCCAAGAGATGTCTTTTTAATATTACTCCTATTCTGGAAATGTAAAACCAGCAATTAATAGCATAAAGACCAACTTAGGAGTTCAGTAAACAAGTTAGTTAGAATGTGAAAACACCACTGTGCTTCTAGAACCTTACTGTTTGGTTCATCATGACACTCCTGCTCTCTTCATTTATAAACTTGGGAATAGCATTCTGTACCTTCTTCAATGGTGGCCAGGAAGATACAGTGAATTTTTAAAGCCTGCCTATGCAGTTCCATGAACTTGTTGCTGATAGTAGACTAGGAAAAGAAAAATTTTTAAAAAGAAAACTCATTCAAAAACACAAGAAAATATGCATAAATATTTAATCTCAGGATAGATTTTGCATAAAAGAACAGGAAATACTCATAAATGACCAAATTGACATAACTATGATGAAATTTCTGCATGTTAATAACATCTTAAATTGAAGAGGCTGGGGCCAAAACAGGAACAATATTTACAACAAATATGATAGGTAGAGGGCTAATTCCTAAAAGATCTCTAACATATTGGGTTTTAAAAAATATCCCAATAGAAAAAGAAGCAAAGCACCTTAAGGGGTAACTTATTGATAAAGGTAATATATAAATATGTTTAAAGATTGACTCCACTAGCAATTAGATAATAAAATGTAAACAATGAGATACATAAAACCTATCAACTCGGCAAAGGTTAGGCCAAAACAAAAAACCTAATTCTTGAAGTTTATGAGATGTATACCCTCATACAATGCTAGTATACAGTAACTTTGGGAATACTCATCAATTTAAACACCACATAACATTAAAGAAAGGAAGATATTCCAGTTTAAGAAAATTAGCAGAAATATGACCAAAGATCCATATCAAAATATGTATTACATATACGTCAAAAAGTCAATAGTAACTAATAAATTGCAGTAGATTCATGTGGCACAGCATTATACCATCATTAAAAATTTAATTTATATACAGGCCAGGGTCAGTGGTTCATGCCTGTAATTCCAGCACTTTGGGAGGCAGAGGCAGGCAGATCACTTGAGGCCAGGGGTTCAAGACCAGCCTAGCCAACATGGCGAAACTTTGTGTCTAATAAAAATAAAAAAATTAGCCAGGCATGGTGGTCTGTAATCCCAGCTACTCAGGAGGCTGAGGCAGGAGAATCACTTGAACCAAGGAGGTGGAGGTTGCAGTGAGTGCCGAGATGGTGCCACTGTACTCTAGCCTGGGCAACAGAGTGAGACTCTGTCTCAAACAAATTATTTTATGTACACATTAAAACTCCAGAAAAATGTCAACAATGAAGTAGGTTAAAATCCTATTACAAAGTCTTTTTCTTTTCTAGAGAAACATGTAAGAACAAAGAAAAAAGTGGAAAGAAATGAACTGCAGTTTTGGCAGAGGTTATTTCTGGATAAGATGATAGATGGTTTTTATTTTGTATAGTGGGCAGATATTCTTATGATTAGAAAAAGTAAATGAAAGGTTTATAAATGTGTTACACTTGATATAAACTAGATTGTTGTTTCATAGATATAATTTAAACAAAAACATTTATTTAGTCAAGCAATTCATTAGCTGGTTACTAGTAGATTGCATTAAAAATACCAAATAGTAGCCAGCCATGTTGGTTCACATCTGTAATCCTGGGAGGCCGAGGTGGGCAGATCACAAGGACAGGAGTTCAAGACCAGCCTGACCAATAAGGTGAAACCCTGTCTCTACCAAAAATGCAAGTATTAGGTGGGTGTGGTGATGTGCACCTGTAGTCCCAGCTACTCGGGAGCCTGAGGCAGGAGAATCGCTTGAACCCAGGAGGTGGAGGTTGCAGTGAGCCGAGATCATGCCACTGCACTCCAGCCTGGGTGACAGAGCAAGACTTTGTCTCAAGAGAAACAAACAAACAAAAACACCAAACAAATAGTTTGAATATATTTACAGTTGGCCCCTGAACAATTAAGGGGCAAGTGGTTCTGCACCACTCCCCATCTGCATGGTTGAAAATTCACATAACTTAACTTCCCCAAAACTTAATAGACTTCTGATGACTGGAAGCCTTACCAATAAACACTTGATTAACATATATTTTGTTTATGTATTATGTATTATATTTTTAAAGTAAACTAGAGAAAATAAAATATTAAGAAACCTTAAGGAAGAGAAAATACATTTATAGTACTGTACTGTATGTATTGATACCATAACTTTACATCATCTTTTTACAAGATAAATCATCTGTCTAAAATTGTGGGTACATATCAAGTCATGTAACCTTTTCTAGTAATGTCATGACTCTTCTCTGCTTCTTGGGAGCACATCCAGCATGACTGGTCTGGTGGCCCTTCGTATTAGTCCTATGGTGTTATTCCAGGTTTATGGTCTTTGCATTAAATGCAAAGAAAAATAAATGAGAACCATGAGAGATCACTTTTTACTGTGAAACACAATTTACTGGAGTGATCATCAGCTCACTCAGAGATGATCAGTATCATGAGGAGTTTTAAGCAGATACTCCCAACACTTGAGCTCACCACAATATCAATACAAGGTGGCTACAAAGTTCTTATGGTATAGTATGTACTGTAATTAATTTTATGCACTTATGATTTAATACTGCATCTTTATGTTTTATATTCCTCTCAACTGCAAGTGGTACCATGTCCAGACTGTGTTTGTGTGCTTAAGTCTTGATATCAGCTTATTTAATTGTGTTTATTTTATGGTACTAACAGAACAGACTAGTGTCTACATATATTTTAAGCATTCATAACATATCTTTATTTTTTCTTTGATATTTCTAGCTACATAGTTTGAGTTTTTCAAATTGTCACAAATGTCCAAACATTTTTTCTAATATATTTGTTGAAAAAGATCCACATA
This sequence comes from Cheracebus regulus, assembly GCA_963574635.1. Lineage (NCBI taxonomy): Eukaryota > Metazoa > Chordata > Mammalia > Primates > Pitheciidae > Cheracebus > Cheracebus regulus. The sequence continues at coordinate 69,944 of CAUYQU010104212.1, read as the reverse complement.
AGTGGACCCATGCATTTCAAACCTGTGCTCTCCAAGGATCAAGTGTAATTACTTTTCTCCATAACATTTCAGTAGTATCAGAACTGGGTTAATGCTGAATATCTTCTGTGTACTGATTATACCAGGAGGCTAAGCTGTGGATGAAAGAGATTAAAAAAAGAAACAGTAGTGTGATCTGAAACTAAACTAAACAGAAGCATATAGTCCAGAGAGGGAGTCAGTCCTGGTCCAAACCTTTCCAGCATATACAGGCTGAGCACTCCAAAATGAAGGTCTATTACTTATTGCTGAATTGTTGGTAGTCTCATTGCCCTGAGGATTGCAGGAGATGCCTTCACTTTCAAAAAATCCATTAAAATTAGTTCAAAGAGAAGGACACTAACATGGTGTTAGAGGGTCATTTTTCAATGTTGTATGTGGAGGAGAGAGACACATACAGTAACTCCCATTATGGTTAATGAGAGTTGAGCATCTAGACTCATCTAAACCCCCTGAGGGTTTAATTTAAAACCACTATGGCAAAGCAACTCTAAGCCATGATGAACACCAGACTTTTTCACATAACTACCTCTCCCCAGGTGCCAAAAACAGTAGAAATAATAAGGGTTTGTTTGGTTGGGTTTGATTTTTAATACCATGCCTCATAAAAGAGGGGAAAAAAGGAAAAAGGCTCATCTCAAATGCCTGTAAATTTTTTGGCTTATTTTAAATCCAGGGTGTTATTTTAATGCTATTTTTAAATGAGTAGTTTAAAATTGGGTCTGGTTTTTTCCAGTTGTTATGTGATACTCACGTGGAAATGCAGTAAGTTTTTAAAATTCCATTTAAGCTACAGTTTTACCAATTTAGGGCTACCATTATACAATGATCCTTCCCAGACCCAAGCTCTTGATCAAGCTTAAGGGATGAGGATACTGGTCAATGAAGAAATTATGATTATTATACCATGCTTCCAATATGCCAACTGTATTCATTCTTCTGACTTCCATATCATCTTGTTTTAATACTCTCACAAGAGTCCAGGAGACAGGCAAATATCTGTCTTTATAGCAGAAAATACCTTTATTTTCACATAAGCAAATGAAACAAAAAAGAATAAATGACTTAAGTTTCCCCACATGGGACTAAAATACAGTTCTCCAATTCCCTGTCCAAAGCTCATTTGTAGTTTTGACAAGTACAAATGTTTTTTACTCACAGAGAGTAAATTAGGCAGTAGAGCCATTGGCAGGCAAAGCTCTTTCTTCTCCCATGTACATTCAACAATGCCAGAAACAGGGCTGGAAGAGCCTTGTAACCATTGTTTCCATGGTTTGAGTTCTATGGTAGGATCAGGGAAGGCCTCTGTGTGTAAGTGATGACAAGGGAACAGGAACTGAAAGCAGGTGAAACCCTCACCTGCTACCCTCTGTGTAGGTCAGAGGGTAGCAGGTGAGGGTCAGAGGGATGTATGTGAGATTTTACTTTAAGTGAAATAAATAGCAACCAGAAGTTCTTTTTTTTTTTTTTTTTTAATAGAGCCTCACTCTGTTGCTCAGGATGGAATGTAGTGGAGCAACCTGAGCTCACTGCAACCTTCATCCCGCTGGGTTCAAGCAGTTCTTGTGTCTCAGCCTCCTGAGAAGCTGGGATTACAAGTACCCACCACGACACCTGGGTAATTTTTGTATTTTTCGTAGATATGAGATTTTACCATGTTAGGCTGGTTTCAAACTCCTGACCTCAAGTGATCACCTGCCTTACCCTCCAGAAGTGTTGAGATTACAGGTGTGAGCCACCACGTCGAGCCAAAAATAAACGTAAATTCTTAATGCAAAGGAATAACCTGTTCTTGTTTCTGTATTTTTAAAACTATGTCAGCTGCATAGTGGTAGACTGGAGGATGGAGGAGTTGGGGGAGTGATAAAGAAGGAAACCCGAGAGCTTCCTGCACCCGGTTCAGACAAGATTTGGCAGGAGTAGTAGAGATGTTAAGTACCAGACGCACAACATATTTTTGAGAAAGAGCCTCCATGTGCATTGGAAGGATGTTTTGAGGCTGTCAGTTACACATTCTGGCATCATCTCCAGGAGGAAGAATTCATAGAAAATGTAACTCATCTCTGGTGTTGTGCAGATTTCTGCATTTTTCTGAACAATCGGCCTATTTTTACCTCGAGAATGGAAACTCTTTCCTTATTTAGGGTGGTGCTAGAAAGTTCAGGGCCAAATTTGTGTCCCATCTATTTTAGTTTGTTTTCATGCTGCTAGATAAAGACATGCCCAAGACTGAGTAATTTATAAAGAAAAAGAGGTTTAATGGACTCACATATGGCTGGGGAGGCCTTACTATCATGGCAGAAGGCAAAAGGCACATCTTACATGGCAGAAGGCAAAAGGAAAAATGAAAGCCAAGTGAAAGGGGAAAGTCCTTATAAAAACAGCCAATCTTGTGAGACTTATTCATTACCACAAGAACACTACGGAGGAAACCACCCCCATGATTCAATTATCTCCCACGGGGTCCCACACATAACACGTAGGAATTATGGGAGCTGCAATTCAAGATGAGATTTGGGTGGAGACACAGCCAAACTATATCACTATCTCTAGCAAGTATATAAATATTGTGTATCTATTTGATGTCCTAACCTCACTTTTGGTCCATCTTATTTTCCTTTTACTACTTCTTGAATTTTGTTTGCTTTTCATTTAAAAAAATCATTTAATCTTACTATACTTTATCATAGTCACCTTAAATCATTTTTTAAACATTCTAGGAAATAAATGAAGAAACAAACTAAAAATGTCTAATGGCAATTGCCTTGATTACTGTAGAAATCATCAATTGGAAGAAGGTTTAATCAAAGGGATCATTGGAAAGAAATAGAGATCTACAAAAGGGCATGTTATGTAAGGCAACCTGTATGCATGAGAAGCCAAGATGGTAAGGGTGTAAAACCTTGACTGCACTGAAGAAGTTCCTTACAGAGCTTCCTGAGGAAGGCAAGACAGTAGCAAATACAATCCCAGGAAATCAAAGCTCACCAGCTGATGAGGTATCCAACCCTTCTATTAATTTCTCTCAGCTGAGGAAAGAGCCGATTTCATCAGCCTGGCTGGAATCCACCTGGAAATCTATGAAAACTGTGCTGGGGATGGGAAGGGTTGAGTATTTTTCATGCTCAAACCACCTGTTACTTCTGTCACTTTCAGAGTAGGCCACTTTGGAATGATGAATATTAGTTATGTCTCCAAGCATGTGTGCACGTGTGTTAGGTACATCGAAATCCAGGTTGAGACTGTCTTAATCACTGCAATGTTACTGCCTGGTGTGAGAACTTACCATGTTATTCTACTTGTTAAATGAGGACCCTTTACAACTAAAAAACCAACATGGTCAACCAGGGTCACTCATCTAGCAAATATTCATTTAACAAATATTTACTGACCACCTCCTATGAGCCTGGCATTGCCCAGGCAGAGGGATGCATTCATGAATAAACCAGAGAATAATCCCTGCCCTCACAGAGCTCACATTCTAGTCAGCCTGAGACACACACACACAAATAAATTCTATAGTAATTTAGTCTATAAATTATACAAAGAAACGTCAATTGGTGAGGAGTGAAATTCGCAGTAAGATAATGGGAAAGCCTATTCTGTGACGTTTGAGCACAATTTGAATAGAGGTCTGAAGGAGTTGAGTGAACAGGGCATACATAGCATTCCATAAAGAATGAACGGCTCCTGGTTCAAGGACTATGGAGGCAGCAGTATGCTTAGAATGCTTAATGAACAACAAGGACTAGTGTGTTTGGAGCAGAGCAAATGTGGGGAGCTTTGAAAGTTCCATGTAGCTGCTGTAACAAAATTACCATAAATTGGTGGCTTAAAACAACAGCAACTGATGCTCTCACAGTTTTGGAGGCCAGCAGCATGACATTCAGGTGTCAGCAGGGCCACACTCCCTCTTTGCTGCTCCAGCTTCTGATGGCTGTCAACATTCCTTAACTTGTGACCACATCACTGTAATCTCTGCCTTCATGATCATGTTGTGTCCTCCTTTTCTCCACGTAATCTCCCTGTCTCACTCTTTCAAGGACACTGCCATTGGATGTAGGATTTGCCTGGCTAATCCAGGATGATCTCCCCACCTCAAAGTGAGATACTTAACTCACACATCCAAAGACCCCTTTCCCAATAAGATAGCATTCACAAGTTCCAAGAACTGAGATATGGACATCTCTTTTTAAAGATGCCCATTCAAGCCACTACAGGAAAAATAGTAATAGATGAAATCAGAGGGGCCATCTCTGATGGCAGGGGGTGGATGGACGAGTGCAAGCAGGAACCTTGTAAATCACTGTGATAACTTTGGCTTTAGTTAGAGTAAGGTAGGAAGCCATTGTGGGGATAATCAGAGAAGTGACATAGATTCAACACGTTTAACGTGCTGCTGCCATGCAAAAAACTTCAACATGGAAACCATGCAAAAAAACATTCAACAAGTCATTCTGGCTGCTGCCATGCAGAAAACTTCCAATAGCATTTAATCCTTATAGTGATACTTTGTCAGCTTAAGAGCATGCCAAATTTAGATCAGTAATGAAAAATAAGATGAGAAGAATCTGACATATAGTGGACCTTCAGAAAATATTTGTTTACTAATTAAATGAATATTCCTTTACTTAACCATCCTGTTTTGAACCAAAATTAAATTTATCCCATAAATATTTATCAACCATCTAATATATGCAAGATTCTGACTCTAAGAATTAAAGCAATCACGTCTTACCTAATGTGATGTTGACTGACAACCCTTTTTTAAATTTAAGATTTATATCATCTCTTTCTGTAAACAATAATTGAAGAATCTCAACTTAGTGGGACAACGATGTACTACCATTATATTCTTTGTCATCGCTTTTTCAGCAACCCTCTGTTGAATCCCTTTCTGGCCCTTTAACAATATCTTGGGCAGAATGTGTAACTTTGTAGTCACTTTCCATAATTGTAAATCTCTCTATTTTAAAATTCTAGTCTTGGTTCTATTAAAGTTTTATATCCTACCAAGCAAAGACTTGAGATGCAACTTTTATTACTTATAGCTCTCTACAAATGTTTCCCCTATAGTGAGGCTAAGCTATGCTAGCATTAAGAGTGGTCTTAGGTAACAAGTTGCCTGTCAATAGGTGACAGGTGGCCAGTGCAGTGGCATATGCCTATAATCCCAGCACTTGGGGAGGCCGAGGCTGATTGCTTGAGCTCAGGAGTTTGAGATTAGCCTGGGCAACATGGTGAAACTTCATTTCTACAAAAAATACAAAAATTAGCTGGGCGTGGTGGCCCAAACCTGTAGTCCCAGCTGCTCAGGAAGCTGAGGTGAGAAGATCGCTTGAGCCCTGGAGTTCAAGGCTGCAGGGAGCTAAGGTTGTGCCACTGCATAACAGCCTGAGTGACAGAATGAGACCCTGTCTCAAAAACACAAACACAAAACATACAGACAAAGACAAAAAAACAAGATACAGGTTAAGTGTCCCTGGTCTAGCTCCAAGTTCCATCTGCTGGGAGCCTCTGCAAATATGGTAGTCTCTGCATTGTTGAATTAAGATACATGTTTTCTCCAGCAAGGTAGTAAAGTTTTGACCCCATTTGTTTCTGAGGATCCGTTTACAAAAGGACAGTCATGTCTCCCTTTTAGGTCTGCTGGTGTTCCATGACCCAATCCCCTCTCTGGATAGGCCAGGACCTCAGTTGGCCCCGCACCTATCTGAGCAACCTAGTGGTACCTGCCTGCTACTCTGATATTCATGGTCATTTACAGGAACCAGGGGACCTGCTGAGGTCAGTGCATCTGTGCTTCTTCAAAGGGCTACCCAAAAGGTGGGATAGTGTAGAAAAGTTGTTTTCATCTTTTTCCCAGGAGCACTACTCCTCTTCAGTGACTTCTTGCTCTGCTACTATAGGACTCTCCAACAAGCCTCCCTTGCCCCACCCTACATTCAGAAATATGCAAACAAGAAGCAAGCACGCTTGTGCACTCGTGTGCAATTCCAAACTCCACGGAGCACATGGGAAGCTCTCCAAAAGCAACTGTACCTCCCTGCACTCCCATCTCATGACAGTGCCTGTGTCAGCCTGCTAGTCTACAGCTTCGCAGCAACAAGACGGGGAACAAGATGCCAGTGTCATTTTGTGGAAAACACCCCCCCACCGAGGGGCATGACTTTCAAGGCAGTAGGAGTAATTACTCCAGAAGAGAGAAGAAGAAAGCATCTCAGCACTCCTCATTTCAACTGTCGATCTTGGCCCTCACGAATCCTCTCCCTTTGCAGTTTGGGGGTGTGGAGGTACAGTTCAATGAGGCAGGAATGGTTCTGCTGCTGCCTCTCAGTAATGTGGATGTGGGGAACGCCTGTCCCCAAATGTCAGCCTTACTGCTGAGGCTTTCACTGTTTATTCCAGGTAATAAGAAAGGTTTCATTCAACATCTGCTGCACTCCTGAACTTCAATTACATTACTGCAGATATGGCTGCATGAGAGATGGCTTCTAGGATTATTTGGTCCCTAAACAGAATAGAAAATACTAAGTAGTATTCTAGGCTTCTGCACGTGAAACACTCTAGATTTTAATGTAATGCCTGCTGATTTATTTTTATCCTGACACATCTTATTGAGCAACTATTAAAGCAATCATCTTTGGTCAATGGAACGGTATCATGGCTTAAAGTGTTAGCACACAAATTTCTTGAACTGGAAATTAACCTTAAAGATAAAAAGAACTCTTGATAATGTTAGGCATTTTGAAACCTATCAGAAAAGAGAAAACTTGGAGAGCCAGATAAATGTAGCTCCTCCTGGACTCATTTTATCTCAGAGCAAATTATGCTGCTAGCCAAGCTAAACTGCCTGGCCCCATATAGATGGCACTGGAGAGTAAAGCTTCAACCTTGTAGACTTTCAGAAGTCACTTAAGTTGGTCATATTCTTAAATAATAATGAAGCTTACCATTAAATAATAAAGCTACAAACAGCAAAATACCCATAAAAATATAAAAGGCAGAGTGAATATTTAGGAAAATATACCACTAGAAAGTGGGGCTAATGGGAAAGGTTTAAACTCAAGGGAGAATAACTTCTCAGGACACCCACCCGACACTACATAGGTGTTTGTAGCACATGTGAAGGCAACTGGAGAGGGTGAAATGAACAATGGAATGTGAATCGAGAGTCCTGGGTAAAGCCCAGACTCCCATGAATTAGAGTCACTACTGGTCTGTGCCTCAGCTTTCCCATCCAAACTGCTGATAGGCCAATGACAGAAAATTTGTTGTTTCAGAAAGTTTCTTGCTCTGCTGCCCAGGCTAGAGCACAGTGTTAAAATCACAGCTTAAAATAACCTTGAACCCCTGGGCTAAAGCGATCCTTCTACATCAGACTCCCAAGTAATTAGGACTACAGATGCATGCCATCACACCTAGCCAATAAAGTTTTTTTCTTGTAGAAAAGGGTCTAGCTGTGCTGCCCAGGCTGGTCTCAGACTCCTGGCCTCAAGTGATCCTTCTGCCTCAGCTTCCCAAAACTCTGGGATTAAAGGGGTGCACCAGTGTGCCTGGCTAAAACAAAGTATTGATTCCAACAATGCACTGCTAGTCATAAAATATTATTTTAGTTAATTTAAAATATTGTTTTAATGTAAGATGATAGTTATATTTGTATAAATATACTTTCCATTGCCACAGCTACCCCCAACATATAATACAAAAGGGAAAGAAAGAAAGAAAGAACATCGCCTTAGTATCCTCCATGCTACGGGTGAGCTTTCCCTAAATCAGTGTTAGGAGGTTCTAAATTCAGTGTGAGAAAGATGACCATCTGATACAAAGAAAGAGTTCTGCTGGTTTTAAATCATCAGCAAATCTACAACGATGCTTGACTTAATGGTCTTGAAGAACAAAGAACATGCTTGATCTTAGGGATATCAGGTAGCTTTTTCTACCTGTTTTTCTCTCTTTAAAATCTGGGCTGTTACTGAGACTATGTGCACTGACATGTCCATTCCTGTTATTAAAATATTGAAATACAGAAGTATGACTTATTACCCCTGCATGCTGCTCACCACCACTTTGCCTCCTCCCCTGGGACTCTCCAGACCTCCCCACAATGCAGAAATTAATGGGCTGATGTCTGGCACAGCAGAGAGCTTTCAGGAACCACCTTTGACATTGGTCGGTACCATGTGTCATGCTAATTGTTACACATAAACATAATTCCACTGCCTAAGACATACCCACCCATATCCTGACCCCCAATTGTGGACAGACAGAAGCTAAACCAAGGCTCCTGAAATATATTTAAATCCTATGAGTAGAAATCTCACAAAAATAGTTTAGATTGCAAACTAGTACCATAGAGGTTTTTAAGGATAAGTCCAATTTAGGATTTGTGCCCAGAAGCTATTTGCAAATTTATGGTTATTTTTTCAGTTAATTAGTTTGAGAAAGGAAATGGCAGCTAAGTAAATAAATTAGATCATTAATTTGCAATAAATATAAATTAATTATGCTAACTCTGAGTTGAACACATATACAAATTGTGTATCTATAATAAAAATAAGGAATATACATAAGACTCTATTAGGAGAAGAAAGCTATCTTGACTCACTGTGTAGTAAAATATCCATGTATATGTACTCAATAGATGTTAACCATTTGGATATGTGCATGAAAATATAGAAGAATCAGTAACTACTGATGTTCAAACAAATCTATTTTCATTCCAAATGGAAATTAGGATATATTTTGCACTATTTGAGTTAATTACATGACACTTCTTATAAATAATGATGTATTATTATTCCATTCATTACTTCTAATTATATTCCTTAACAAGTACAAAGCCAGCAACACCATGACCAGTCTTTTCCTGTTGCTTAAAACCTGATGACTTGCATGGAAAGCAGGTCAAAAATATGCCCAGAATATAATAAACAGAGTTCAGTAACTGTTAAACATGACAGTTTAAAACTACCTGAAAAAGTTACTGTGGAAATAAATAGAAATGGTGAACAGCTTTCCACATTACAGGATACCCTTGACAGCAATTAATATGAGAAATATTTAAAGTGTTATCTTGATACATATAATTCTGATTTTACCATTTGCTAGAATTGGAGAAAGTACATCCCTAATATCCCTCTCCCCGGACAACACACATTAACAGAATTATATTCTGTATAGATAGGCAGATTGTAAAGATATACTTTTCTGGTTGTAGAAGTGATTCTATTGCCTTTGTGCAATTCTGAGAAATGTACCTGCTAAAAGTCCTGATTGAAATGCCAGTTGAATTTTTCTCATCAAATGCATAATCAGGTCAGGCCAGCCCACCCCATCCCATTCACAGCAGGGTCTGGGGCTGAAAGGTAAACCCTAGTATGGAAGACAGGCCAAGATCAAGGAAAGACAGTTAAAACTATGTCTTTAAGCAACAGGGACCTGATGAACCACAAGGCTACTTCATATGTGCATATCCTCACCAGAGAGCAGGCAGCAAGGAGCAAGGAGAGTTGAGAGGAAGAGAAGGCAGATAGCAGGAAGTAGCCTAGATGAGGTCTGGAGACCAGCATGTGCATGCCTCAGGCACAGTGTTTCATGAGTATGTCACCTTCATTTTGAAGGGGCCAGGGCAAAGTGCACAAAGTCCACACATTTTTCTCCATCCAATTTCAAACCTTCCTTGCACACATACAAAGTACCTGCTTCATTCCTTCAGCATCGGGTACCAACAATCCATCATTCTGTCTATGATAAAAAAATAAAGATGTCAGTCTCGGCTCCAGGAACAAAAAATAAACCTGGGAGAGGAAGAAACTAGCAGGGAGGGCTTCCCCTTTGCCTCTGGTGCCCATGACAGTTACTGCCTGCTGACCCTGCGTGCAGCCTGAGTCCTTCTCAATCTTGGCAGCTCACTGCCAATGGATCATCTGGAATGTGAGATAAAATGTATTTGTTTCTACATTGTAATTCTTTAAATGGCGAGTCAAGATGGATGACGGTCACATAACATAATACCAAGTTTGTCTTACAGTGGGAGTTGGCAGGATTCTCTGTGGCGGATTTTAGACAGTGAAAAAAGGTGTTGGTCAACTTAGAATGATGAAAGCATCCAATAACTTCCTTTGTTCTCATTGTCTGATGCCATCAGAAGCTGCTTCTAGTTGCTGGCCATGTACCTGAATAACACAAGGGTGGGCACACATTCATATGGAAACCTTTTCCATAGAAGTAGGAAAAAGAAAGCCCCAGCTGAACAATGTCTTTGAACACAATAATCTGCCAAATGAAGTCAAGACAAAAATGTGACCACAAGAAAACCAACTTGCCCCATTGCAATCGACAGCAAGGTTATTTTTGAACACTTCTCCAAAAGCTTCTAAGCTGGCTAATATGTAACAAGCACACACAGAGCAAAGACAAGACATGTGCTTAGGGCAATTTTAAAAGCAAAAACCTATCTTTAGCAATAAAGATATTAAAATAGTGCTTGTGCTCATTTTACTCATACAGGAAGGTTTAAAAAGAAACTCTTTAGAGAAATGAAAGATCACTAATAACTGCAGTTTCCTGAACAATTAAAGGAATTCACAAGATTACAACCTACTGAGGAAATGACAAATATTTCTGATTTTTATGGAAGGACTAAAAGGGCACATTTATCTATAGCATCTATTCTGTAAGAATTACTGTTAAGTAATGAAGCTATTTTTATTATTTTTCTACTTATTTCAGGAGCGATCAACATGGTAACGGTCTGAAAAATGGGGAAATTTAACATTGCTCTTTGGAAAGTTAATATTCTGTATTAAAATACATTTGTCAGAGTTTTCTTTTTTACCTTTCGAAGTTGGATCTTACAGCACAGTGTGCATTGTAGCAAACTTTTTATTTCTCATTGCCGGCAGAAACATCCTTTAAGTTACCTAGTCTAATTCTCTGACAAATACACTTTGTAAGGCTGTCCCTACATGCATCATCCTAATGTTGTTTGGACATGATAACATTCTGTGTGTGATGGTCTTGTTTGGAAAAATCTGCTCTTTTTAATAACTGATTCAATAAACTGTTGATGAATGATTTGTAGAATGTAGTATGATCGTGGGCAAGGTTTCTGTCATTACACACCCTGTTCAATCCATCCACAAATGTTACTGTGTCTCCCTCATGTTGTAGTTCCTTATGCCATTCAGAACAGCAATGCAGAGATCAATACACTCTCTGCTGAAAACAACAGAACATAACAAATGAGTAATTTTATTTACAATAAAAGCCCCAGTCCTCAAATGGATACCACTAATGTTTAAATTCATTTTCATGCTCAACTCAAGAAGAGAGATAGACACAGCACAAAGCAAAGGGAGTGGGGTAAGGAGAAGTATTAACCATAATGGTTCAAATTTATTTAAGTCATGAACAATAGCTGGGCTGCACTGAGACACATGAATAATATGTTTGCTGCAGAATTCTGAATGCATACTCTTCAAAAAGATTCTATCACCAAGAAATTCTGCAAAGCAGTTTCCAGTAACAAGAAATTAATGGATTAAAGACATTCTGACATATTCTTCTGAGCGTTGGACCACAGAAGCCAAAGCCCATTCAATAGGCTTTAAACAGTGTTGGCAAGGACCAGAAGTGTTTGCTTCAGGTGGAGACAAGGAGGGACTGAAGTAGCTGTTTCGAGAATGAAGCAAATCATCCTGCTTCAAAAGAGTATCTATGGCCCCTGATTTGACAGTTCTTTTTCTTCCTCTGAAAGCTATGAAAAAGTCAGTGAGCAGAGTCATAAGAAATAAGTGTTGGTGGGGGGGGGGGGGGCACCAAAATGTTATAAGAGACAAAAGTTCAAAGATGACATTTACAAGCCTCTCATGAATGGCACACTCCCCAAAGGGCACCTGAATACCATTTTTAAGAAGAATTCATCAAACATACAAAGAAAATGTTCCATTTTACATAAAAATGGCAATACACTGCCCTTAAAACACAGATTGGTCCATTCACAAATTAACATGTTAAGAAATGGTCAAGAATCTTTTCCCATCTGCCATCAATTCATTCACTGCTTTTAGAATTAACTCCCTATGCTCACACTCTTGTAAACAGAATTGTAACGGACAAAGGATGAAGGGAGAGCTGGGAAAATATAGCTTGGACATGATACTAAAACATCTGGAAAAAAAGTGGTGACGAGACTTGGCTTTGTGCATAGAGATCGGGAAGAGGTGGGATTTCGGCACACCCATTTTCCCATTCTGTTACCTGGCACAATGCATATGCTCCTGATGTTTGCAGTTTCACTTTAGATTCAGTCAACATAGAACGTTTGGGTGCTAAGAAAAAAAGAGATGTGCAAGAGCAGGTCACGCCCATAGGAAGGAAAGACAGTATAGAGAGAAACAGGGATGCACATACTTTGGATATGAGGCAGACTGGGCTGTATGGTCATGGTACCTGGAACAGAGTATGAACTCAATAATAAAGTACTGAATGAATCAACATTTGAATAAGGAAGTGTCACCAACAAAGAGGACAGATTTTTTTTTTCTGTTGTTGTTGTTTTCCTTAAGAGGGTGGGACAGTTATCAAAACACTTCAGTTGAAATGAAAAGGCTGGGGAGCATCCCCAGTTGAGGCGAGTGGCAGGATGTAAAGTATGGTAAAGGAATAGTACAACGCATATTCAGGAAATAGCTGGAAAGAGGGGAGAATGACCCAGTACAGTGAAGATCCTTAAAAACTATTCTAAGGAGTTTGGATTTTATCCTAGAAAATTAAATCTTCATTATTGGTTTATTAACAAGGGAAGAGAAGAATGGTATGGTCAGGGCTGTGGTTTAGAGTAAGTTATAGGCTGGATTGGAAAAGTCCAGGAGCAGGGAGATGAACCACACCTAAGGGCTACACTAGGGCAGGCAGGATAGAACACTGGAGGATGACAAAAGCCCACTCCAGACATCTCACCGTTTAGAAAATGTCAGTGGGCAGAGATAACCATATCTTCCATCCTCAAATCTCAGGACAAAAGACTATAGTCTCTGCAAGCAAATGAGTACCCCATTAAGATGCATCTCCCAGTTGTAACATGGCAGACTTTATAAAGGTAAAGTAAAATAAAAAGCTACAAAATCATCACATAGAATACATTATCTACTAGCCCAGAGACTGTTTTAAACACTGAAGATATGAATTATCTGCTTACAGATATACCAATATTCTGCTTACAGAATATACCAATTTTTAAAATGCTCTGGTTCTCACTGTTCTCATAATCAGAAAGGGCTGGATCCTTCTTACCACCTTCCAAACAAACTGGTTTGTTAATTTTAATAAAATATTCTCCAAGTCCTTGGTCTTTACTCAGATATATAGTAACTGATCAGGGTTCATTTCCCAAATGGCAACGCCAGTGCCATCCAGAAAGAAACTAGTTGTCATTCACTACTTGCTCACTATTCACTACTTGCTCACTATTCACTACGGATATTTTCCTAGACATAGATATTTCTACGTAATTCTTGAGTCCAAACTTATATACGCCCCGGTTTTACACATCACATTTTCCGAGTTTGTTAAAAATCTGAAATATCAAGTTACTCTCAAGATATGAGTTAAAAAATTACAAAGCAAAGTTCATTCCATTATTAACCATCTTCAAAAGGGGCCAACGTGGTGAAACCCCGTCTCTATTAACAATACGAAAAACAGCCCAGTGTGGTAGTGCCCGCCTGTAGTCCCAGCTACTTGGGAGGCTGTGGCATGAGAATCACTTGAACTTGGGAGGCAGAGGTTTTACTGAGCCAAGATCGTGCCACTGCCATCTAGCCTGGGCTACAGAGCGAGACTCTGCCTCAAAAGAAAAAGAAAAAAAAAGGATACATCTCTATGACCTCTCATTTTCATAGTCCAAGGAATTAAGATCTGTTTGTCTAAATTCACATTTTCAACCCAGGTCCCTTTATTTCTCTTCTAAAAGTCAACTAAGGCTGGCACCTAGAAAGAGATGGCATTTAAACCATATTCTTCTGACAACTGAATTTACAGACATTTTGCTTTAAAAAAATCCCCAAAGGAAAAAGCCCACAACAAACTTATAACAAAATAAAATGTTTCTGTTATTCCAAGAAATTCCAGTCTTTTAAAAGAATTCAATACAAAATTAGCATTAAACTTAAATTGTTCTGTCTTCTAGGGACTTTCTAAATAATTCTAGTACTTTTTTCAATAAACAGAAGAAAATAGTTTCCTTTTAGACTATACATTTAAAAGAAGATTTTTAAATATTAAGAAAAACTTACAATTTATTTGGCTAGAATTTTGATTCCAGAAAATTTAGGAGTCTATAACACAATCACAATTATCTTTAGGTGTATGTTTTTCTTATTTGTATTTTTTTCAGCATACAATAGTTATATGGCTAGGAATTAAGATTATTCATAAAGTTCTCAAGCACTCACAACATTTTCAGTGCAAAAAAAAACGTAACTTACTCTGAAAAACCTCTTGGCATATTTGTACATTCAGAACTACTAAGAAATTCATTTTAAAGCAAAATCATGTCTCAGCGTGGAAAATACTTATTATCTGAAAATATCAAATTTTATTCCGTTGCCTTCTGCATAGTAAACTAACTTGAGGAGGAAAGAAAAAAAAAACATCCTGAAGAGTCAGTACAAAATTCATACGCACACAATCAGGGGTGATACTTTCAACAACATAAAAATAACTCCCCAAGCATTTCTCCAATCCTTGTTATTCCCACTGCAAAAGAATAAAGCTTCTACTGAAGTCTATAGGAGGAAAGACTACAACTCAGTAGTTACAGGGAAATAAAACAACTCTGCCACCGATGACACCGGTCAATGATCTACAAGCTGGTATTTTTCCCAAGAGAAAAATGCTATTTCAGGTCCTAATTTTTTTTTTTAAAGTAGGTACATTTATATGTATAAATTTAATTAAAATGCACAACTTGAATGATCTCCAAGAGTTTTGTAAAGCAATAAAGTCGGTCTCAAATCCTCACATATCTTACTTCCACATCACAAACGCACCACTCAATCTATTAAAATTCACAACAGACAAGCTGAAAACCAAGTGCCCGTGATATTCATTGGGCCCATTTTAGAAGTACCTATTTATTTACTCAGCTACGGTAGTGAAAAGGTCAAGCAAAAATTCACCTCCAAAGCCACAGTTGCTAAGCAACTCTCTTCAGAAGTTCTGCAACATTGATCAAGCATATTACTGGTGCCACTAACTGGATTCAGAATAAATGTGAGTAACATCTTACCTGGTGTCTCCAAAGTGGGAGGGAGATGGATTCTTCACTTACCTTTTTGGATGGACTGGAGGCCAATCTTGTATTTATATTCATTTGGCTGGTTAGGCTCAGGGGATTTTTATTTTTTCTCTCCAGAAAACAAAAAAGGATACGTCCTGGTACCACAGGTTTCCTATTCACAAGAGCAAAGGACAGTTCCGTTTTGAGAAACACCACAGAAGGCTTGATGAGATGTTGGCCGAATCTGAACGACATTTCGTCAACTGTTGAAGTCCAAAAGAAAAAACAATGG
Source organism: Cheracebus regulus (assembly GCA_963574635.1). Lineage (NCBI taxonomy): Eukaryota > Metazoa > Chordata > Mammalia > Primates > Pitheciidae > Cheracebus > Cheracebus regulus. Next base: position 54,327 of record CAUYQU010104212.1, on the reverse strand, counting down.
ACAGTTATAAAATTTAAATGAGAAACTCAGTTCATATACCACCTTAGAGAAGCAAATTTCATTACTACAGATTCTTAGCTGCAGAGAGGATGCCACTGAAATTGTTCCTCATTGAATGCTTACCAAGATTCATTCTGGGCAAGTCTTCCTAGAATACTCCTGCTCTACTTATCTAATCCTTGATTAGAGTTAGTAATTTTCAAGCAGAAGTTTGCACATGGACAACAAAACAGCCTTTCCCCTTTACTCCCTCGGGACTTCACCTTGCCACCTTAACTCAAATCCACAAGGTCCTATTTGTCAGATACTTATTTTTACCCATCTACTTTGTCATCTCTACTAAGCTAAAAATGTTCATTAAGTATTCGTTATAAATCTTATAATTCTTAAATGCTTCTCTCAAATGGTTTTATTTTTATTCATATAATAGCAATTTAGAACAAGTACAAACACTGTCTGACCTCGCCTACAATTACAAAAACATGAGCACTCCCAGAGAACTATTCTAGTAAAAACTCCAACATTAAGGAGAAAAAAAATTCTTAAAAAAGGAGAAAGAACCAAAATGGAGTTCAAAACTAGAACAATTCCTGGCTGTGATACAGCCGCAAAGCAGCAAGGTACCCGAAATGTTCTGCGTCCTCCTTTTGAGGGAAAGCCATGGGGGGTGGGGCAGGGGACAGAGGCTGAAAGGAATTTGGCACATGGTACAGCTAAGACAAGCCAAATCCATCTAGCACTAAGGAATGACTTTTCAATCAGACAAATGCCAACATATGACAAAGTTACTTTGTGAATGACTAGGAAGCACCATCCCTAGAAAACTACTTCATTTTTCTAATTTGGCAACAGTCTAGTACTAAACTGATGAACATGCATCAATCTATGGAAAAACAGAGAAAGGATTATAAAAAGGATGAAATTAGAAAATAGTGGGCTATTTGTGATACTATGAAATATATATTTGTCTTTTAACCCCATTTCCGGGCATGCAACTCCAAAAATCTGTAGGAACCCCAAAGTGATGAGTTTTTGTATCCTAATGATTGACTGGTGGCTGGCAGCCTCTAAGAGTCTAGGTTGCTTCAGAATGGGGCTGGTCACAAGGAGGACCAAGGCAGGATAACAAGGCTGGAACTTTCAGCACCACTCCTCAATCTCCCAGGAGGACAGAGGGGCTAAAGGTCAAATTGATCACCAATGGTCAATGGTTGAATCAGTCATGCTTACATAATGAAGCCTCCGTAAAAACCCAAAAGAACAAGTTTAGGGAGCTTCTGGATAGCTGAACACATGGAGCTTCCTGGAAGATGACTCACCCTAGGAGAGCATGGAAGCTTCATGCTTCTTTCCCCATACCTCACCTTACGCATCTTTTCATCAGTATCCTTAGTAATGTTTGCTGTAATAAACTGGTAAACTTAAGTATTTCCCTGAATTCTTTGAGCTGTTCAAGCACATTGATTGAACTCAAAGAAAGGACCATGGAGTCCCTGATTTATAGTCAGTCGTAAGTTCCAGAGACCCGGACTTGCGACTGGTGTCTGAAAATCAGGGGCCAGTCTTGTGGCACTGAGCCCTCAACCTGTGGGATCTGAGGCTATTTCCAGGTAAATAACGTCCAAATTCTACTGAATTGAATCAAAGGACATCCAGCTGGAGCCCAACGCTTGGTGTGTTGGGGGAAAATACCCACATATTTGGTCACAGTAGTATTCACTGTTGATTGTTGTTGTTATGTGAAAGCAGAAGAAAAACCTGTTGAGTGTATTTTTTTCCTTAGACTATTTAATAAAGCACATGAATAATGCATGATTGTTTAATGATTCTAATATTCTCAATGACACACAAAACATAGAGCTGTGCAAATGTTATTTACTATGGAAGCACCCCATAGCCAGAACTTTACACAGTTCAGGTACTAAAGAAATAAGATGGGAAGGTTTGTCCCAGTGATACAGATACTGGTTCTTAGAACATTTATAATGAGTGCTCATTAAAACTGAAGGGTCAGTAAAGATGTTGAAAACCATCTAGCCCAACAGTTCTCACGGTGAGGTCCCTTGACAACAGCATCAGCATCAGCTGGGAACTTATTAGAAATGCAAATTTTGAGGCCCCACCCCAGACCTACTGAACCAGAAACTTTGGGCTCAGCTATCAGGACTTCCACAGCTGACCGAGTGATTCAGAACCACTGATCAAACCCAACTATCCTCCCAATCCTTGGGCCCTTTCCTACAGAATTCCTGCCAAATGGCTAGCTAGCATATGCTTGAATACATCCAGCGATGGGATGTTCACTACCCATTCCTCCTAAGAAAGTCAACTCTACAAATAATGTAGGTGTTCACACCAAGTCTATCTGTTTTTCATGGCTTTATTACTTGGGATCATATAAAACAAGTATTATGCAAGTGGCAGTGCTTCAGATATTTGGGGTTAGCTATTCTTCATTTTTCCTTGTTTTTCTAGAATAAACACAACAAACCACATCAACCATTCTACAAATAGCATTGGTTCAAGTGACCTGTGGTTATTTCCTTCCCCCGAATCTACTTCCTGTCATCTTAGCCACACCACTTTGATTTTGCTTTTTATAACAGCCCACCATATTATATATGTGGGACTATTCCTACTACTGGGATCGGGGGATGGGAAAGTAACCCCAGCACTCATAGTCCTTTGACATATGATTGGTTCAGGAGTGGACACAGGACCCCAAATGATCCAATCAAAGGCAAGGACATTCTTCTGAGGAATACTGCTGATAGTAACAAGCCCACTTCCTTTCAGCTAAGTTGTCAAGCTGGTAGACTATGAACCTGAAACAGCTATGAGTTTTCCTAAAAAGAGTTGGCTTGATATGAAAGTCAACACCGAGGCAAAGACACTGAATTCAGACATAGAGACCCATACCTGATGACACTGTCTGAGCACCTGGATCTAGCATTCCAGAAAGAAGTCATGTCCCTGAAGTTTGTTTTCCTTTCAGGATAATGGAACAGAGTTGACTTAGCACAGGCTCTAGTTGATGAGCTACTATTATCATAAGCCCATGAAAGGCTCTTCTTTTTGTTTCTACTTTTCTTCTTATTTTCCTTCTTTTCCTCTATGTCCAGTCCCATTCCTTCCTTTCCCACCACAGGAATTCACTTTTTCATAATGTATTATTCAGAATCCTCTTTACATGTTTGTATACATACATTTTATTTGTCAAAAATATAGAGGGCCCTTATACACGGTTTTAAAATTGGTATATACATTGCAGGTTTTAAATCTGATTCTTCTGTATTCTCTCAACATTGTTTTAGAAACTCATTTATGTTCCTATAAACAACTCCTTCTTACTGCATTCACTACAGTATTCCCTTTCCATTCCTCTAGTACTACACAGCTAGCTTGATTACAACCTTTTACAAGCTACACTGTGACTACCATTCTCATACGTGTTTCCCTGGATTCCTATCCTAACATCCCATTGGTAGGATTCAGGTCGTATACTTAGATTTTCTAAGTATCGCCCAGCAGCAATACATGAGGATTTCTAACTTCCTACTTCCTTACCACCACTTGATAGGGTACTTCCTGCTTTCCAAGCTTTTAATTATTGAATGGTAAAATGCCGTCTCTTCCTTTTACTTCACTTGTCCCTAATAGTGATGCGTGTGTATATACATGTTTCTCCTTTATGAATTGCCAATTCAAATACTTTGTCCTCTTTTATATTGCTCTCCTCCCTTCCATTTTCTAATTTTCTAGAGTCCCTTGTATGTTCTAAATATTGATCATGGTCTATTAAACACTATAATTATATTTTCACCATCTGTTAATTTCTCTATTGTACCCTCCATTGAACAGAAATCATTCATTTTGATGTATTCCAAATCCATCAATTTTCTTTTTTGTGCTCTGCAAATCTCACAGAACAGATCCCTCTTTACCGTAAGGTTGCAAATATATATATTCCTGTATTTCCTTCTAACAACTTTATATTTTCATTCTTGACATTTAGCTGTTTACTCCACTTGGAGCTTTGTTTATAGTATGAAATACAGAAACAGTTTCATTTTTCTCTTTTTATGAGCCAATTTTCCTAGTACCAATTCCTGGGAATGATTACACTAAGTTCCCATATATACACAGGAATAAGTCTAGTCTCCTGTCTATTCTGCTTCAGAGCCAGATGCTATAGAACAGAGGTCACACTTTTTTTTTTTCTGCAAAGGACCAGGCACAGAAGGCCGCACAGTGTCTGCTGCAATTACTCAACTTTGTCATGGCAGCATGAAAGTGGTATGAGTAGGTGTGGCTGTGTACCAGTAAAATGTTATTTGAAAAAACAGGAAGCAGCCCAGATTCAGTTTATTGGTCGAATTTGCCAACTTCTGCTGTATGCTCTTGATGTCTTAAGAAAACAGAGATCCTCTTTCTGTATTTATTATCTCATATAAATTTCAGCCTCAACACTAACCCTTTCAAAAAAAAAAATTCCTTCTTAATGTTGATCAGACTGAATTTAAATTGTAAGAGGGAATGTGACATCTCACAATATTCAATGAAGCCATTTATGAATGCTGCATTTATGTTCTTTAATGCCATAAAACTCTTTTAATAGAGTTTTAAATTTCCCTTATATGTTTTATGCATTCTATCTTAGATTTATTCCTAGATAGCTTTTAGTTTATGTCACTATTATAAATGGCATCTTATTATTGTCGTAGTTTATAATTAGTTACTCCCAATATAGCAGAAAGCTATTGATTTTTATATGTTCTTATAGCTAGCAATCTAGCTGAACTCTTGCATTGCTTCCAATGGTTTCTGCTGATTCTCTTTATTATACATATGATTTCACTTAGAAATAATGACAATCATATCTTTCATTGCAATTTTCCTATTTTGTGTTTGTCTTACTGTGTTGGTCAGGTATCTGGTAATGTGTTGAGAAGCAGAAGTAACATAGGCATCCTTGTCTTATTCCTTGACCTTAAGAGGGCTCAGGTTAAACATTATTTTTTTTTTCTATTACAAATGATGTCTGCTCTAGATTTTCTTTATTTTTTAGTTTTTAAATTGTACTTTAGGTTCTGGGGGACACATGCAGATCATATAGGATTGTTGCATATGTACATACATGGCAAGGTGGTTTGCTGCCTTTATGCCCCATCACCTATATCTGGTATTTCTCCCCTCGTTATCCCTCCCCACCCCCCGCTGTCCTTCTCCTAGCCCCCCTCAACTGACCACAGTATGTGATGCTCCCCTCCTTGTGTCCACGTGTCCTAATTGTTCAATGCCCACCTATGAATGCGGTGTTTGGTTTTCTGTTCTTGTGTCAGTTTGCTGAGAATGATGGTTTCCAGATTCATCCAGGTCCCTATGAAGGACACAAACTCATCATTTTTTATGTCTGGGTAGGATTCCATGGTGTATATCTGCCACATTTTCTTTATCCAGTCTATCGTTGATGGATATTTGGGTTGGTTCCATGTCTTTGCTATTGTAAACAGTGCTGCAATGAACATACGTGTGCATGTATTTTTATAATAGAACAATTTATAATTCTTTGGGTATATACTGGTATTTGGGTATATACTGGGTATATACTGGTCAAATGGTATTTCTATTTCTAGGCCCTTGAGGAATCGCCACACAATCTTCCACAATGGTTACACTAATTTGCACTCCCACCAACAGTGTAGAAGTGTTCCTATTTCTCCACATCCTCTCCAGCATCTGTTGTCTCTAGATTTTTTAATGATCGCCATTCTAACTGGTGTGCGATGGTATCTCAATATGGTTTTGATTTGTATTTTCTAATGACCAGTGATGATGAGCATTTTTTCATATGTTTGTTGGCCTCACGGATGTCTTCTTTTGTAAAGTGTCTGTTCATATCCTTCACCCACTTTTGAAAGGGTTTGTTTTTTTCTTGTATATCTGTTTTCGTTCTTTGTAGATTCTGGATATTAGCCCTTTGTCAGACTGGTAGATTGCAAAAATTTTTTCCCCATTCTGTTGGTTGCAGGTTCATTTTAATGGTTGTTTCCTTTGCTGTACAGAAGCTCTGGAGTTTAATTAGATCCCATTTGTCTATTTTGGCTTTTGTTGCCAATGCTTTTGGTGTTTTAGCCACAAAGTCCTTGCCTATGCCTATGTCCTGAATGGTTTTGCCTAGGTTTTCTTCTAGGGTTTTTACAGTGTTACATCTTATGTTTAGATCTTTAATCCATCTGGAGTTAATTTTTGTGTAAGGTGTCAGGAAGGGGTCCAGTTTCTGCTTTCTGCACACTGCTAGCCAGTTTTTTCAACACTATTTATTAAACAGGGAATCTTTTCCCCATTGCTTGTTTTTCTCAGGTTTGTCAAAGATCAGATATTTGTAGATGTGTGGAGTTGCTTCTGAGGCCTCTGTTCTGTTCCAGTGGTGTATGTCTCTGTTTTGGTACCAGTATCATGCCGTTTTGATTATTGTGGCCTTGTAGTCTAGTTTGAAGTCAGGCAGCATGATGCCTCCAGCTTTGTTCTTTTCGCTTAGGACTATTTTGGCTATGTGGGCTCTCTTTTGGTTCCATATGAAGTTTGAAGTGGTTTTTTTCCAGTTCTGTGAAGAAGGTCATTGGTAGTTTGATGGTGGTAGTGTTGAATCTATAAATTATTTTGGGCAGTAGGGCCATTTTCACAATGTTGATTCTTCCCAATCATGAGCATGAAATGTTTTTCCACCTGTTTGTGTCCTCTCTTACTTCATTGAGCAGTGGTTTGCAGTTCTCCTTGAAGAGGCCCTTTACATCCTCTGTTAGTTGTATTCCTAGGTATTTTATTCTCTTCATAGCAATTGTGAATGGGAGTTCACTTTTGATTTGGCTGTTTGTCTGTTACTGGTGTATAGAAATGTTTGTGATTTCTGTGCATTGATTTTGTATCCTGAGACTTTGCTGAAGTTGCTTATCAGTTTCAGGAGATTTGGGGCTGAGATGATGAGGTCTTCTAAATATACAATCATGTCATCTGCAAATAGAGACAATTTGGCTTCCTCTCTTTCTAACTGAATACCCTTTCTTTCTTTTTCTTGCCTGATTGCTCTGGCTAGAACTTCCAATGCTATATTGAATAGAGAGGGCATCGTTGTCTTGTGCTAGATTTCAAAGGAAATGCTTCCAGTTTTTGCCCGTTCAGTATGACATTGGCTGTGGGTTTGCTGTAAATAACTTTTGTTATTTTGTGATATGTTTCACTGATACCTAGTTTGAGGGTTTTTAGCATAAAAGGCTATTGAATTTTGTCGAAGGCCTTCTCTGCATCTATTGAGATAATCATGTGGTTTTTTTCTTTGGTTCTGTTTATGTGATGGATTACCTTTATAGACTTGTGTATGTTGACCCAGCCTTGCATCTCCAGGATGAAGCCTACTTGATCATGATGAATAAGCTTTTTGATTTGCTGCTACATTCTGTTTGCCAGTATTTTATTGAAGATTTTTGTGTCGATGTTCATCATGGATATTGGCCTGAAGTTTTCTTTTTTTGTTGTTGTGTCTGTGCCCGGTTTTCATATTAGGATGATGTTGGTCTCATAAAATGAGTTGGAGAAGATTCCCTCTTTTTGTATTGTTTGGAATAGTTTCAGAAGGAATAGTACCAGCTCCTCTTTGTATGTCTAGTAGAATTCGCTGTAAACCCGTCTGGACCTGGGCTTTTTTAAGTTGGTAGGCTATTAATTGCTGCCTCAACTTCAGCCCTTGCTATTGGTCTATTCAGGGTTTCAACTTCTTCCTGGTTTAGTATTGGGAGAGTACAAGTGTCCAGGAATTTATCCATTTCTTCCAGATTTACTGGTTTGTGTGCATAGAGTTGTTTGTAATAATCTCTGATGGTAGTCTGTATTTCTGTAGAACCAGTGGTGATGTCCCCTTTATCGTGCTGGGATTAGAGGCATGAGCCACTGTGCCTGGCAAATTTATCTAATTTTTATTATCAAGATCAATCACAATAGCTTATTTTTTCTTTTTTGTTCCAAAGGAAGATTTTTAAACAAGCATGTTCTGTTTCATGAGAGTTAAACAAAACTCTTTTGTCAAACTGTCTTTTTTCCTGTGCCAAGAAGGACTGAGTTTTGATAATCATTGCAATTTATTGTTTTCTGATTTACTTAAGATTTTTTTATTGTATTAATTTCTTAGCCATATATCCTTTCACATAATACTGATAAAAACTTGTATCTTTGCTGGATTTTAAAACGTAGTCTAATTATTTCGTTTACCTATTTCGTATTTTGTTTATCATGGTACATGCAGATGTTTTGTCTCCATCTGTTATTGAAAAGTAAGATCTATCCTATTACATTTTTCAAATAATGAACTTCTGGTTCTTTGGCTTTTATTAATTGTTTTCACTTTATTACTGCATTTGTATTTCTTTCCTCTGATTTGCTTTCCTTTTTTGTTTCTTCAGATTTACTATGTTGCAGTCTTTCTAGTTACTTGAGTCAAACCTTGGGCTTATAGGATTCCAGACTTTGTGTTTTTCTCTTGGGTAACAAAAGCTATATATTGCCTTGAAAGTATTCCATTAGCTGTATCTCTCACCTACTGTGCTTTTATTATCACTCAGCTCTAAAACTTTGCTATTCTTGTTATTATTTCCTATTTAACCTGAGGGTTATTTGATAGCATGTCTTTTCATTTCTGGACATATGGGATGGTTTTGCTATCTTTTTGTTAATAGTGTCTGATTTTATAGCACTGTTGTTAGATAACCTCTATGCTGTTGGTTTTTTAGAATCTGAGGCTTCCTGACTCATTGAAAGTTGAAGGTTGTGTCTAATCATATGCTTTCTAAAATAAGGTATTTTCTGCTTTTGTTGAGTAAGTTCCATACATGTCAGAGATTAAATTGTTAGCCAAATTTCTATCTCTTTGTCTCATTGCTTCTTGGTTTCTGAGAGGACTGTTAAATTTTAACTATATTTGCTAAATCAGTGTCTAATCCCATAAATTATTGTTTTCTATATGTCAAAGCTAAATTATTACATGTGGATATGTTCCTATTCATTTCACTCCCTTGGTCTTACTGTTCCTTTTTCTTCTTTGTATTTGACAAGTATAAAATTTTCCATCACCGTATATTAGCCTGTGTTCTCTTAATTTGTTTTTATAAATAAAATACTATAGCATCTTGTTTTCTATCCATTAATGAATCTGCTTGGTAAGTTTAACCCCTGAACATTTACACTAATTATTCTTTGATCTTATTTCAGACATTTTATTTCATCGTTTTGTCTGTTTCACTTCACTTTTTCTCCCATCTACCTTCCACAGGTTAGGTCTGGTTTTTAATACATTATAATACATTCTATTATTATTTAATAGAATATTTAATACATAATAATACATTCTATTATTATTTCAATAGTGGTTATTCTTATTTTTATCTTCTCCATACTAATGCTCAACATCTGAAAACAGATCAATATCTTTGTCCTGATTATATTCTTACCTCCTTTAATCATTTTCAGATATTATACCATGTCTTCTTCATGTCCTAATTTCCATGTTGAAACTGTTATAATTTCAAATAATGATTTATATACTTTTTTACCCATCATCCCTCTCCCCCTACTTACTATGGTGATTATACTTTCATTCATTTTATTTACAAAGATATAAAGGCATTCCCTTCTCACCCAGCAGCTGTGGGCTCCAGCACCACCGCCTCTTTTGAATCATACTCTCCCTTTGGTGTCTTTAGTTCTACATTTTCCTCAAAGCTCAGCTACATGTTTGAGTGAATGAAGAGTCTCAGCTCTGCCACTCCCTTCCTGATCTCCCAGGATTCACTGAACCTTCTAACCCTCAGGTATCTCATTTGAAAATAGCAGATAATAAAGGATGGAAAGCATGTCTCCTTGTCTACCACATGATGTGGGTGCCTTTAAATACTAATATTTTTCTCTCTTTCCCTACCCAAATCTAAGTCTACCTCTTTTTCAATTGTGGAAAAATTCTCCATATTTATGCTGCTAGTAGATGTACTTCTTCAAGTTTTAATTTCAACAAAGAAATATACTCTAGGAACTCTAAATGGGACAAAAGCATGAAAAAGTTTAAAAGTCTATATAGTTTGATGGGAAAATTTGTGCATCTCCAGGATCTGAAACTGTCTGCAAGACTGAGATAAATATTAAACACTTTCCTCTCAAATGAAAATGGCAGAAAGCAATTTTATTTTAAGCTAAAGTAAAATTGCTGAATCTTTTCTACCAAACATAAAGACTAGAGGTACCAGTATTCTGTAGAATTTTCAGGGGAAAATCATCTTCAGAGAACTCTCTTAACAAATATGGCGACGGTGGCTTCTGTAATCCAGAGAAGCAAGTACTGGGTTAGGAACCTCAGTCAAGGTTTAGACCCTTAGACTCGTTAGTGAGCATTAGCCAAGAGAGAAATACAAGGAACTTGATTTACTCTAGAAACAGCAATTGAACTCTACTTTCTCCTTCCGAAAAAACAACAGAAGTAGATACATTAACGAAAACCAAGGCCTCACATTTCTACCCAATTACTTTCTTCTTTTTATGTTTTGGTAATAAGTTGTTTTATTTTGGACTAAAAAAGTATGATTTAAACATTTTTAAATGAGTCTCCATTTCCCACTTTGTAGCCATAAAAGCTACCTCTTGCTACCTCTCTCTTATGACTTACTTGTACCCTCTCCCTCGACCTGCTATAAACCACCTTTCCATCTCTATCTCCAATAATTCTCACCAGCTAGTAGCATAACACTTTTAGAGCTTTGCCTTTAAAATTTAATAAACAGAAAAGATCTCTACTATTCTTTTGTGTGTGACTAAGTGGATTTGATCTGTCACTTTTTTTTTTTGCAGGGCTAGATAGGCAACCTAACTTGTAATAGAATAAAGTACAGTGCCACAAAAGCAAATGCAGGCCCCAAAAATGTGAAATCTCCAAGCTGTGAACAGGAGCTGACAATAGCTCACTTCAAGGTAGGCAGATTCTTTTTTCTGATTTGCTTTCAAATGTTATGTTAACATTCAACTAAAGTAACTGCCAAATACTTAGAACCTTGCTCCAAAAAAAATTCTAGAAGCTTGTAGTAGAAGAGAACTGAAAAGATCATGTATGTTTAGCCCTCTCATTTTAAAGATATCAAGTAAATCCAGCAAGTTAAGTGGCTTATTCAAACTTATTCTGAAATTTAGGGGGTATGATGGTTAATACTGTCAACTTGACTGGATTGAAGGATACAAAGTGTTTATCCTGGGTGTATCTGTATGGATGTTGCCTAAAGAGATTAACATTTGAGTCAGTGGGCTGGGGAATGCAGCTCCACCCTTAATCTGGTGGGTACAATCTAATCAGCCGCCAGTAAATATAAAGTAGGCGGAAAAAACTTGAGAGAGAGAGATAGGCCTAGCCTCCCAGCCTACATCTTTCTTCCATGCTAGATGCTTCCTCCCTTTGAACATCGCACTCCAAGTTCTTCAGTTCTGGGAATTGGACCCAGTCTCCTTGCTCCTCAGCTTGCAGACAGCCTACTGCGGGACGTTGTGATCATGTAAGTTAATACTTAATAAACTCCTTTATATAGATATGCATATATATCCTATTAGTTCTGTCCCTCTAAGAGAACCCTGACTAATACAGTGACTATCCTGGCTCTTTATAGGGGATATTATTTAAGGATTTCTTAAACTTGGTAATATAAGACTTCAGGGCCCTGATTTGGGAAATACTGAATAATAACTCTGTCACTTCAGGCGATCCCTTTGCACGCAGCAGTACTCTGTTACAAGACAGCAAACAGATGATTTAGAATATAGGCCTATGTCTGTTATTTTCATATTATTTCATCAAATAGAGAATAAATATCAACATTTTAAGAAAATAAGGGCCCTTCAAAATCCACTGGCCCAAGTTTAAGAAACTCAGGACTTTAGCAAAATGCACCTAAGAAGCCAAGCTCATGAGGATATAAAATTCTAATCAACAGATTACCTGAAAACCTTTCCATCCCATTTCATCATTTCTCTCCCTTTTCTATAGCAAATGATTTTTTTTTTTTTTTTGAAGAAAAAGAGTACATATTGCTGTTCCCTGGCTACTCAAAATGTGGTCCTCTAACTAACAACAGCAGCGTCACTTGAGAGTTGTAAGAAAGGTAGATTCCCAGGTCCCAGCCTAGACATAATGCATCGACCTGTATTTTAACAACATTCCCAGCTAGGCTGTTTGCACATTAAGGTTTGAGAAGCACATCTCAGAGCACTATTTTTAAAACTAGGTCTATTAAATCATCTTGAGAACTTTCTCAAAAAAACAAATTCTTACACTTCATCATACTCTGACTCCAATCCAATCTCTGCAACACCGTGGCTAACGCAGCACTGAGATTCCACAAACATGGCTTCAGATGGGATCTTCTTTCCAAATTCATTATATGAACTTAGACAAGCTCCCTAGCTTCTTTAAATTTGTGAAATGAGGATGACAACAGTACCTTCTTCTCAGGGACACACATAAAGCACTTAAATATTTGATAACTGCTAGTCACAACATTGGTGTTAGTATTTTGCCTTGGCAAAAAGTAAGGCCTAGTTTTATTCAGTAAACAATTGTTAATTGTCAACTAACACATAAGCTAATATTGTTAAGTTGCTTGGTGTAATGCTTATCACAAAAATGGTATGCAATAGTTACGTCAATACAAATAAAATCATGTGTTTGGTACTTCCTGCTGTTAGGTGACTACTCTCTTTCCTTATTAGAGGTAGAGCAATGTCAAAAGCCAGCATCTGATTAAAGAATAGAAATAACAGCTAAGTACTTACTCAAGACTTTCTAAGCAATTTATATGATACCTTATTTAATCCTGACAACCCTATGAGGAAGGTCCTTCATGCATCGACATTTATGCATCTTTTTGATTATCGCTCATGCATTACTTCTTAGATTTGGGAATCACTGTGTTCAAAGCATATTGAACCATGAAGGCTGCTGGCACGAACTACTAAATATCTTTCAGGAAATGTAGCTAATCGTTTACATCCAACAGCAGTATAGTAAGAAGTCCCATTTGCCCAAAACTTTGTTAATACCAGGCATTCTCTAATTCTCCAAATCGCTAATAAAAATTTGTCATTACTTAGGAATACAATATAAAGGGAAATGACTTCTTCTAAATGTCCTAGATAAAACAATCTACCATGAAAATTAATGTCTCCTAGGCAACCAGGAAATCACACACAATGAAAAAGAAATACTGTTCTCTTGGTAAAAGAATAAAAGTGTGTTTCCTTTTAAATAGAAAAATAAAGTTGCTATTCCATTATGGCTGGGAATATTAAGGTTCACTGTAAAAAGTAATCTGCTATTTTTATACACTGGCATTACTCAGTGAATGGCAGGAATCTAGACTAACCCTAGAAGGCACAAATGTCTTTGGGGGGACATCAGAAAAAGCCTTAACTCCAGACATTTCTACCAACTGGAGAGTAGGTTTCTCTTTCAATTCGCTTCAACACTAGGGGCTCAATTGTTAACCAAGAATGTAAATGAGCTTATTAAAAGCTAATGGATCCCAAGGCTAACCTTAAGAGGAAGGATGACCTGTCATCTAACTGAGGAACAACACAATCTGAGTTGGCCATACTCTCAAACATATTTTATTGATGACTTGGAAAATAAGGCACATAAATGAATGGTTGGAGACATACACTGAAGTTTATATTATATATAAAACATTCCAACCTACAGGCATATGTCAAAATTCCACAGGAGACAGTAGAAGAGGATCCTACAGGAAGATAACAAGGTGAACAAAGAGAAAGAGAAGACAACTTGAAGTGTCCCAGAATTCAAGCAAACAAGCGTACCTGTAACATTGTTATACAAAGAGACTTTTTTAGTGAAGTATATTAAGTCATCAACTTATGTCACTAAAAAAATTTTCAATTGTTAACCAGTCAAAGAAAATCCAAAACCTCAGCTATTTATAAACAGAAAACACATAGGCATTTCAAAATGCCAACTGCCTTTTCAAGATCTCACTTCATCAGTTACTTCTCTGTTCTGTCGCCTTTTTTTTTTTTTTGGTACATCTACTTTTTTTTTACATATTTAACCTCCTTCTCACCAGTTCCTTCTCTTTCTTTTAAAAAGATGTTCAGAGATGACACACACTTAAATAACCGTCCCTCATTAAACTCTAATCATCATCCAATAAATATGTATTACATACTTGCCATATTCCAAATACTATTCTAGTGGTAAATATGACAGGCCAGGCCTCTGCTCTCTTGGAATATTCTAGATACACGGTGAGGACGGCAAGCAGTAAAGACTACAAACCAGTCAGCAAGGAAAAATATTCTGATTGTGACTTGAAGGAAATATCAAGATGTAAGAACAGGTAGGGACTTGGAGGCAGAAGTGGCTGCGTCAAAGGGAAGGGAACCTCAAGTTTAATCTGAGATTTGAATGATAAGGAGTCCACTATATGTGACTACATGGGGATAAAATGTTCCAGGTGGAGGAAACAGCAATTGCCAAGGCAAGAATGATCTCGACATCTTAGAGGAATGGAATGAAGAGCGTGGGGTGGAGTCTAACAGCAGGCAGCAAGGTAGAGGTGAGGACTTGGGTTTGAAAGATGAGCAGAGACCAGATTATACAAGGTCTTGTGTGGTGTTTCACCTAATGAGTGAGGAGAGACTCGTGATGAGAAAGATTTAAGCTCCAGGGTATTCCGGGTCTAAATTTGACTTTCAAAAAACGATTTTACTATTGTACATTAAAAATCATCTCAGGATGCCAGGTGCAGTGGCTCATGCCTGTGACCCCATTTGGGAGACCAAAGTGGGAGGATTCCTTAAGCACAGGACCTCAAGACCAGCCTGGGAAATACAGCAGACACTGTCTTCAAATAAAGAAAAGAACAAGTGAAAAAGGAAGGGAAAGGGAAGTGAAAATAAAGAAAAACTTAGCCGGGTGTGGTGGCGTGTGCCCATAGTCCCAGCTACTCCAGAGGCTGTGGCATGAAGATTGCCTCAGAAGCTTCAAAAAATGCACATGCCCCATTACCAGATTATTTCTCTGTTAAGACTTTTTAAAAGTGACATACAATTCACATACCATAAAATTCACCCTTCTAAAGTATACAATTTGATGGTTTTTAGTATGTGCAAAATTGCACAATTATAACTATCTAACTCAGAATATTTTTACTCCCAAAAGAAAACCATACCCTTTATCAGTCATTTCACATTTTCCTCTCACTGACAGCCCCTGGCAACTATTGTTCTACTGTCTCCATGGATTTATCTATTCTGGACATTCTCTATAAATGGGGTCATGCAATATGTAGCCTTTTATGTATAGCTGATTTCACTTAGCATGTGTTCACGGTTCATCCACATTGTACCATGTATCAATCCTTCATTCCATTTAAAGGCTGAATAATATCCCATTGCATGTATACACCACATGCTTTTCTCTGTTCATCAGTAGATGGACAATTGTTACGCTTTTGGACATTTGTGAACAGTGCAGTCAATATTCAGGTGCAAGTTTTGTGTGGATTTATGTTTTCATTTTTTGAGTGTATATCTAGGAGTGAAACTGCCAGATCATGTGGAAACTCTGTATTTAATTTTTTGAGGAACTGCCAAGCTGTTTTCCTTAGTGGCTGTACCACTTTACATTACCACTACCAATGAATAAGGATTCTAGTCCTCCACATCCTCACCAACAGCCTACTCCCAGATATTTTAATTTACTTGATATGGTTGAGGCCTGGGCATCAGGCTTTTAGGGTTTTTATTTTAAAAGTTCCTACGATGATTCTATTCATAATGTACAGTGAAGGTGAAGAAGCCCTTATTCCAGCCTGTCCATTGCCAACTTGCTAAGTATTTATACCTACTCCTCCTTCCTGATAAGTATTCATACCTACTCCCTCTTCTGCTCCCAAGCTCTTTAGACCTATTACTTGATGCCACCAGCCCTCTCAATGTCATCTGCTTTATAGCAGACTCATCCAGTGAGAGAAGCAAAGACAAATAAGGAAGACATAGTCTTATACTTCTAACAGTCTCATTTATTTCTGAGTGGGGCCAGTGTCTGCGTGAAATCCTCATGGTTATCCCCATGTCTGCTGGGTTTTCTCCCAGCACTCTGGTTTCCTCCCTCATCCCAAAGGTGCATGTTAGGTTAAATGGGGTGTCTACATGGCCCCCCAGTCTGAGTGAATAAGGGTGTGTGGAGTGTGCCCTCAGAGGGGATGGTCCTGTTCAGGGTCGATTCCTGCCCTGGGCCCTGAGCTGCCAAGACAGGCTCTGGCCACCTGAGACCCTGAAATACAGTGAATGGGTAAATAATTGTTTTTATTAATCTTTCTTAAATTTATGTAGAGATCATCTTTATTTCTATTTTTAATATTACAAATATTTTGGTTTTTATTTAGAAGTTTGGTGATGTTTTTGTGAGCAGAAATATGCCCTGGGAATTTTTTAAAAAATCAATTAGCCTATGGTCAAATTCATTTCATTATACACTGTTTTGCTTAAAGTTGTAATTTCTAAGAACCTACTTATGACTTAAGTGAGGACTTTATTTATTTCCACGTACTGTGAATCAACAACCCCCTTCTCCCACTGACTGATCCAATGGAGACCTTTTATGCAAAAAGAGTTCACCAGTAAAATATAATATATACACACACACACACACACACACACACACACACACACAATGCTCCTAAAATTCTTTTCATCTAGTGAAGAAAGATACAGGGTATAAATGGATAGTTCTGTGTTTTATGCTTCAACCTGACCTTGAGTATTAAACACAGTATCATATTTGCAAAAACGTATAAGATTTAAAACTACTTTTGTCCCTTTATAAAATGTTTTCTTCTAAATTAAACACAGGTGATGAAGGTCTAAAACATCAGAATCAAGGCCTAGGGCTTTGTGTTTGTAGAAAATATCAGGGAAAGGCCAGGTGTGGTGGTTCATGCCTGTAATCCCAGCACTTTGGGAGGCCTACATAGGCAGATCACTTGAGGTCAGGAGTTTGAGACAAGCCTGGACAACATGATGAAACCCTATCTCTACTAAAAACACAGAAAATTAGCTGGGTGTGGTGGTGGCCATCTATAATCCCGGCTACCTGGGAGGCTGAGGCAGGAGAATCACTTAAACCCTGGCTGGGTGGCAGAGGTTGCAGTGAGCCAAGATCATGCCACCACATTCCAGCTTGGGTGACACAGCAAGACTCACCAAGAAAAAAAAAAAAAAGAAATGAAAAGAAAAAAAATCAGGGAAAGACAGAAGAAACCTGAATAAAAAGGCAACAGATTTCTACACTGAAACACAAAGCATGGCTTGACTTCTCAGTCTGATGGAGGCCGAGATTCATTTCTTTTTTCCATTCTGAGATTCTTCTTAATGGTTTTTAAAAAAAATTCAAACCAAGTTTTCATGTGGACTGTAATAGCGGAGAGGAACTTACAGGTTTTAATATGAAAACAATACTTAAGGACAAGAATTAGAAGTTGAAAATCACCTTACTGTTACGTATCTTTCTGGAGTAATCAAAATTTCTACTATATTATAGTCTCTATGCAGTCAAAAAAGATCCACAAATATTCATCTCCATGGACTGTATGAAGACACTATGGATGTGTGGGGATGTCAATTCAGAAATGATCTGAAAAGCTTGTATGGTAAATCTAAATCAACTGTGATCGTTCAGAAGTAGGAGCTTTCTAAGGGGTTCCCGTAGCATCCCCCACCACAGCAAGACCAATCAGAGGTTAAGAAACATTGGGTCTTTTACTTTAACACTTCTCGCATGTTATTTTAAAAAGAAATACCAAAGCAAAGACTACATAAATTATACTTTGAACATTTACATTGAACAAATTAAAGTTCCCAACACAAGTAAATACAAGACAACAATTACCGTTATGCTCATGAGAGAAACGATTCCACCATTTTTTGATTCCTGAATTGTTTGCAATATTGGTGGCAAAGCAATGATGCTCGTGAGTTTTTCCTAAAATAGGGCATAAGGCTAATTACAGTGTCAATTATAGCTATGTGTCATTTGTCCTCTATAGACTTACTCCTATTTTAAGTGTTCTACCATATTCTTCCAATGTCTAATGATGTTATTCACAAGTTAACTACGAGTGATATATTTTTTACGTAACAGCGTAGTACAGGTGATATAACCTTGTATATTGCAAGTATATATAATTTGCATCTTTCTTCAATCCTTTATGTTAGCATATGGAAAACCACTTGAAGATAACCAGATACAAATTCAAGGCCTTGAATCCAAAGCCATCCCAAACTACTGATTCCCGATGTTCTCCCAGGCCCTCAGAAAATGTCCATTAAGGGAAATCATAAAAAGGCAAACTGTAGCCTCTACGTTATGTCCCCACTAAAGCCAGTAAGGCCAGACTTTATTGTTGCTGAGAGGTTCTTGCTCATGGGGTCTCCAAATAGAGCTTCCCAACTTCAGCGGAGTTGCCTATTACAGAACATTAAAAAAAAAGATGAATTTATAGTAATCAAGTCTTGACTCTTCTTCCACCATCATGGGTTTTACGGCACAGCATTATCCAGGGCTCCATTCAGGGTAATTTTACTTTTTCATTGCTTGACAAATGCCTTCCCATTTCCCTGCACCCTAGACAAATTGGTATTTCTCAGCAGCTCTTAGAATGGCAATGGCAGTTTTCTCTTCATCGTTTTTTCATTTCTTCATCCTCTCACCATGACAGGCACTCATCAGGGGATCTCCAATCCTACCCACCTCATTACCTCTTCATTCTGTTTGTCACCATTTGGAATTTCAGAACTCTTAATTATTAGCTTACTCTTACTAACAGTAACGAGGCTCTGGCTGCCTACTGGGGAGCAGCATCAAACACTAACGAGATAGCAGACTGAGACCCACACCTGAATCCCATCACGTGGTTCCATTGTTCCGGCCAGGTGGGACATTTCTGTCTACAGACAAGCATCTGCAGGAGAGCTGGAGTTTGCAGGGTGGCTATTATGCATTCACTTTGGTCTTATGATTCACACTGACTCAAACAGCTTTCCTATGTGGTCATACTCATTTACATACTGGCTATTACCTCCCTTATAATAACACTTACTGTTTATTTCTGCCTTGGCCTCTTTTTCACTTGCATAAGGGCTTACTGGAACTAAGAGTTCTCAAATAAAACACTAATTGGTCATTTTCTTATAGCTGCTTTTGATCCCCTCCTGACCTCGAATGAAAAATGAGTCTCTCACAGCCATCTGGATGATCTGTCTGTATACAGACCTTCCTTGACATTCC
This sequence comes from Cheracebus regulus, assembly GCA_963574635.1. Classification (NCBI taxonomy): domain Eukaryota; kingdom Metazoa; phylum Chordata; class Mammalia; order Primates; family Pitheciidae; genus Cheracebus; species Cheracebus regulus. The sequence goes on along the minus strand of CAUYQU010104212.1, from coordinate 34,943 downwards.
CACAGTAGTCAGCATATTGCCTCAACACAAAAGAGGCTAGACAAATGTTAATTGACATCCCTAACATCTTCTGAGCATCAAAGACAGACCCAGATTCAGAGGAGACAGAAAGATAAAGGACTAAGGAGGAGGAGCTGGTCCCTCTGAAACTACAACAAGCATGTCTTTATACAGTTAATGAGGAAAGATGCAACTGACCCAAAATCCTTATCTTCCTTGACTTCCTATATTTTCACAACAAGAGCCTTGCACCAATGAGGACAAATGAGCATTAGTGGAATACTCCTGTGTGCCCAGCCCACATTAGGCACTTGACCTGCATTTGCTCATTTAAACCCCAATAGTCTGTACAGTAGATATGGAGGAAAACAAAACCCAGAGAAGTCAAGCAACTTGATCAAGGTCACCCATTAGCTAAAAGCCCAAAGCTCTTCTGGTCACCAGACTGCTCAGAAAAGGGTCAGGCAAAATGAGGGCCTAGAGTGGGTTTGGGAATAGCAACACCCTGAAGGTGATAGAAGCTGGTGGCAGAGATGAGGAGCAGTGGCATCACCTAGGTGTCTAACTCTGCCTTTGTCCCCTGTAGCTGCTGCCTCCTATCCAAAGTGACCACTGTATATGAAGTACAGGGCAAAGGATGCTCTTTTCCCCCCCACAGTTTTATACAGCTAAGAGAAGCCATTTCTGAAAATAGGACTTGGAGGTCAACGTTTACATATGATGCCAGCAAAGACATCTCCTGATGATACCCATGATGGAGAGACCATTAAAAAACTCATGTGGTAACATTTAAAATTGGCATTTGTTAACCATTCTAATAAGAGCTAATATTCCTGCAGCCCTTGCTATATACCAGACATTATGTTATTACTGCTTTATGTAAATATCTCACTTAATCCTCTCCAAAGGCTTGTGAGGTATTTTTATCGTCCTAAGTTTACAAAAGAAAGCACAGAGAGTTTAAGCCCCTCGCCCAAGTTCACAGAGAAGTAAGTGATGAAGCCGAGATTTGTACCCGAGTATGTCACGCTGGTCTTCTCCCCACCTCCAGCAGTGCTAAGAAAGATCTTCTGCCCACACTGCATTATGTGCTGTACTTTTTTCATGTAAATGATCACTCCAAATGTCTACATCCTGGTGGGTGCGCGGAGGAGGTGACAGGAAGAACAAAAAAATTAGATATGATGTCAAGAAAGGAATTAATTTTCAAGTGCACAATTGCTGCTGCCTACAGAGTCAGTCTGTTTGGTTTTCCATAGGTATAAAGAGATTACTCAGAGTCCACAAGGTGGCCATACCAGGTCTCTCAGGGTCAAGTGGACAGGCCAAAGGTGTACCCAAGCTCTCCTTAGCTCTCTACATGGCTGTGCCTCATCTGCTTGCTTGGTTCACCCATGCCATCAGAGAAACCAAGTTGGGGTCAATGCTACTTCAAGCATACGCTAGTCAGTAAGGGTAATTTATGGCAACTCTCACTGCCATGTGGGCTGAGAAGCACAACATAATTATTAAAAGACTGTTAAGCAATCACTAATTAAGTGTATAGGTATTATTGAAAAATGCATTTTGAGTCCAAGAAAAACAATGATGTGTGTTCTCCCAGTGCAGAATCTATGAGCTCTGTAATCTTAAAGGCTTTTGCTTTTTAAAATACTATCTCAAATGCCAGCTATTAGTAACCCATACATTTGCACCCTGGTTTCATGACAAAAATGAGGAAGGACCATTGCTTACCAAACAAAATGTAACAAATAGAATTTTTTAAAAATGTTTCTCTTGAAAAGTTTTTATCCCAGTTTAAAGTGATCTTGTTGAGGAAACCCCCTATCTCCAAGAGTCCTGCCGGGACAGAGCTGTGCTGGCATCATCTGACTCCTACCTTTGTAGTCTTTGCCTTTGTGTGTTGCAAAGCCTGTTAGAAACAGCTCTTGGAAGCACTGATCGGAAGACAGAGGTGTACACTAGAGCCCACCCCAGTTTTGTTCTTTAACAGGGAGGCACTCTCCAGTCATCTCCCTGACCCACGTCCCTGACTGGTACACACACAGGGCCACATGAAACGTTCCATGGCTCAGACCAGGGTTTCACGCATAGATTACCCTTAGTAATGGCACATGCTTGAAGTAGGGTTGCTCCCAACTTAAATATGTCCCTGATGTCATGGGTGAACCAAGCCAAGCAGATGAGGCAGTCACATATGGAGCTCAGGAGAGTTTGAGATGCCCTTGGCCTGTCCACTTCACCCCTTAGTCTAATGACTCAGCATGGTCTTTGGAGTTACAGGATGGCATTATTTACTTCTCCTCTTGCACAGTCCAGAAAGAACATTTTCCACATTAAATGCAGATTCCCAGATCTCTGACCTCCATCAAAAGTGTAAAAGTTGCTTGGTAAACTCACTGTCTGGGGCCCACCCCTAGCACTCAATTTGTGGTTTCTTCCTTCTGCACTTATGGCAGATGTCGCTAGTTAACTATGACATGTTCTCCTATAGGGTATGAACAGAATCTTCTGGATAGCCATCACCAGTCAATCCGAGTTGCTTCATGACATGCAAAACCTATGACTCATTTCACTTTTAGACTTTAGACTAACAATCCAGGGAAACTTTTCATGGCAGCCCTGAGATGGTTCCATACATTTCAAGCTAAAGATGTGATAATACGTGTATCTTTCAGAATCTGGACTCTTTCAATTAGGAACATTAATAACAAACTTCTAGCACTGAAATAACATGTTCTATGGTAATCCTCTAACTAATCACCTTGTTAATAAATATCTAAAGACCACATTTTTCTTTGGGCTTCCAACTTTCATGGGAACATTTTGATTGTGACATAATTTTTAAATTAGTGGGTTTATATATAGTTTTGTGTTAGTAAATGTCAAGCTTCTTACTAATTAGCAAATTCTGTAAATCCACAGCAGTATTAATTTTCAACTGTATGGGGAATTAATACAAGGAAAAAAAGAAATAAGGAGACAATTAAAATTTCCCTAGAGGCCCTCATTTCTATAAAATTCAGCACAAAGCAAGAAAACATTAACCCATTTTGAGGGTGCATTTAGAAAGAATTACAAAAGATGTGTCAATGTCACAGAGAACAAGTGAAGCATGTATTCACTGTTGGCGCACTCTCAGTTACAGCTAAATTCTCTAATGACATTTTCTCAAGTTACTGCTGCTGAGATGTCCCCTCTTGCCTTGATGCACTTTTCCAGCACTTTCTCATTTAATAAGGTTTTTATTATATCTTTATTGATGTTTCCACTGAAATTGCTGGTGTGCTTTCTCTTTAGAGGACAGTGCATAGTATAATGTTCTGATTCTCAAAAACTGCCCCACAACAGGTCTCTTGCTAACTAAGTGCTTACTAATATCCATTTCACATTTCCCACTAACCGACTGAGAAGATGGAAAACATGTATCTCTGGACTCCTGTTTGACTTCGCAGCTCTAGAAGATGAGAAAAACCATATCTCTCTTATGGGCACTTATGCCATTTTTTATGAAGCCATCCCACATACTGTTAAACAAATCTGACTGTTTTTCAAATTCTCCTTTAACTGCTTAAGCTTACTGCTAAGATGTTGGAGTCTTCCTGTGTTGGTGGCCATGGAAACCACCTGTCTGTATCATGGCATGAGGTCTTTTCTTCGCTTTTTCTGGCAGGCCAGGCTGCTGGGGACAGGCCAGAGTCCTATGTTTAGACAAGTCAAGTACAGATGTTTAAGAATGACAGCTCCCAATGGCTTCAGATCATAGCTAATACCAAAATTCAACTGTAACATGGTACGCTCTGATGGGGAAACTGCACAGTTTGTAAGTATACCAACAAGATAATATACAAATAATTGTAGGTTCCATTTGGAGGCAGTTTTCTTCCTTTATCATGGCTATCAATGATACAATCTGCTGCAGAAGAATGTGATGTTAACCAATTAGCATAACACATAGAAGTGCCTGTCTTGTCATTCTGTATTATTTACAGGTCTAGAACACAACACATGCATCTCATAGGCAGAGTAATTATGCATTTGCTTCTCTATCTTACATATTAGATAACGATCTCCTTGAGGACTGGGAATACTGTCAGAGATTGGGATTGCCTACCAACCCCCTTCCAAGCAGACCTATGCAGCCAGGTGGTAGGCAAGAACAGCTTCAGGAATGGCTAGGCAGTTCCCAGTAGTGTCTGGAAATTCCGTAAGTAAATTTTACTTACTTACATAAGTAAAATTGGTTCAGGCCAGAAACCAAAATGGTTCTTTCTGCTCCCTCACCCCAGGCCTGCAGTGGCATTCTGTCCTGCCCTCCTCTTTCAGTTTGAGGTTGAAAATGGTAATGGGAAGAACCAGGCAGGTCTTACCTGGCCTGTTTACCGTGTGAAGACTGATGGGCAGACTGTTCACAACCACAGGCAGGTCTGAGAGAAAGAGGACAGAAGAGAAAACTCATCATCTAAAAGTAGAACACCAGCTCTATTCTGTGTCCCTTCCTACTCCCTTCCCCCACACCTCTCTCCCTCCCTCCCCCCTACCTCTCTCTCTCTATCAGGTCAGGAGAAATGGCATCTACTTTGCCTGATGACAGAATAGGGTTTGCCCTTTACTTTTAGATGACGGGTCCAAAAGAAAGAAGATAGAATAGAGCTGGTCCTCTACTTTTAAAGAGAGGTGGCGGGGAAGGGAGTAGGAAAGGATACGGGGTCAGGGACAAAAGAGAAGAGCCCCTTCCTAAGAATAAGGTAAAATTTCCTTTGCCACCCCCATATACACAGCAGCCAGCACAGTGCCAAGTGAATAACTGATACCCAATAAATGTCAGCTAAATGAATAAATGGATTCATTCACTGCACTCTTCCATGTCTCCATCTCTAGTATTTAAGATTTGTTTAATGTATCTTTTAAGAGCTTACTGTTGTACACCAAACCAAACCAAAACAGCAGAATGTCCTAAAGCATGACATGTGTAGAAATTACACATCAAATTACCAATCAGATAGATGCTAAGGTAGGACTGAAATATGGGCCAAACCCATTCTGAAAACAAAGAACAAAGTCAATATTCAAAGTCAAGGTGGTAGGCAAGAACAGCTATTCTTCCAAAGCACCTGCACCCAAAGATGCAAATTTCAGGTCATCCCTTCTCTCATTAAGCCAGTTACAGCCAAGTTAGAGAAGTGGAGACCTCACAAGCTGCTATTGATTGAATAAGAGCTAGTCAAAGAACATTTGAGCCATTTTTTTCCAGCCTCAGATGATAGGGGAAAAAAAAACCCACCTCAAAATCAACCAGTCTGCAATAGTCTTCTGGGCAGAGGGCAGGTCAATAGCCCAATTCTTCTCACAGAGATGAACAACAAGTTCAGGCCATTATCAGGATGACTTGAAAAGGCAACTCAGTGACTGAGCTTTGCAGTTCTGACACCATTCAAATAAAAATGTGAGCCAGAGATAAAAGGACTGATGGCTCATTCTCAGGAATGTCTGTGCCTATGCATAGATGTGCCAGTAGACAACAGTTTCCTACCAAATGGTATAGGCTTTGGCAGCCTCATTTTTAAAAGGCCTGTTAGTAACTACTCAGGCACCATTCTTAGTATCAAAGCACACTCTATTTTTTATAGTGCAGACTATGGTAATCTAGAAAAAGAGAAAAGAAAAGGAAAAGAAAAGATAAGAAAAGAAAGAGAAAGAGAGAGAAAGAAAGAAAAGAAAAGAGAAAGAAAGGGAAAAAGAGACAGAGAAGGGAAGGGGGAAAGGGGGAAGGAAGAAAATGGGAAAGTATGAAGATAATCCTGACTATGCCTAGGTAAAGTTATGAGTGTCAGTTAACTTGATCCACTAGTTATTACACTAAAACATGCTTTCCCTATTTTGTTTTTTTATTTTTTGAGACGGAATCTTGCACTGTTGCCTGGGCTGGAGTGCAATGGTGCGATCTCGGTTCACTGCAACTTCCACCTCCCAGGTTCACACAATTCTCCTGCCTCAGCCTCCCAAGTACCTGAGATTACAGGTGCACACCATCACACCCTAATTTTTTGTATTTTTAGTTGTGATGGGGTTTCACTATGTTAGCCAGACTGTTCTCGAACTCCTGCCCTCATGATCCACCCGCCTCGGCCTCCCAAAGTGCTGGAATTACAGGAGTGAGCCACGGCACCCAGCCACTCTCTTTATTTTTAATTTGAGTTCTCATTCATTTATTCAATATCTACTGTGTGCCAGGCCCTGTGTTAGATGCCAGCAATACAATGGTTAATGAGAAAAAAATGTCGTATCATGGAACTCATGATTTATCTGTCTTATAATTAATCTATATCATTTTATTTAACAACTACATACACTGAACACTGCCCTTTTATGGTTATGGAAAGACAGCAGTGAACAAAACAGTTTCTATTCTCTGATCCAAGGGAAAAAGACTAAACAAGTTAATAAGATTTTCAGATAATTAGGAGAGCTAGAAAAACATACATTGGGATAATGCAGCTTAGAGTCAGTGACAGCATGGCAGTTGGATTGTTGTTTGAGATAAAATGGCCCAGTGGCTTCTCCGATAAGGGAAGTCTCACTTGAGACTGGCGAGTTAAGCCAGCAGCCCAGGAAGGGTGCTTGTCAGAGTGGCCTGCTTTTCCCCACTCCTAGGTTTTAAGAGGAGTCAGACACTGACTATTATTAGGAAAGTAAGTTACTTGGCCTATTTGGAGGGCTTAATACCAGCCAGCACCTTAATATTCTACTTGTAGTTTGGGGAATACCAGCATCAGTATCAAGGAGGAGCTTGTTAGGAATGCAAATTCTCAGCTCCACTCCAGATCTAATTGATTAAAATCTGCACTTAACCTGATCGCTAGGTAATTCATATGTATATTAAGACTTTGAAAAGCCCTAGAGCTAGCAACCTTGGCTAAGACCTAAAGTCATGTCCACCAAGCCTGGCCTCTATCAGCCATTCCTTTGTTTATTTCGGAACTCATTTGAGAAATTTGAGATCCCAGGCATAGAGGAGGGCTGCTATTTAGTGGAGACCCTCAAGACCCTGTAAATAAAGGGATGAACCAGTACAGAGTTCTGATGTGGGCCAAGCTGAATTATGAGTGAAAGAAACAAATAAAGGGAAAGCCATTTAAATTTATTCCTATATAAATGGCTAGCCTTTGGAAATGTTTAGGCAAGGGAGAAGTGATATGATCTACCTGAAATTATGGAGAAGTGGCTCTGTGGGCTGCAGAGAGTGAACAATAGCCAAGCAAGCATGGAGAAGCCACATAGTTAAGAGGCTACAAAGGGGAGCCAGAGGATAAGTGGTGAGGACTTGAGCTGGTGGGGCAGCAGTGCACATATTCTGGATATAGTTTGGGAGAAAAGCTAGTAATACTTACTGATGAAGAGAAATGGGCAGCAGTTAGGAAAGAGGATGATCAAAGAACCAGTCAGTCTAGTCATACCTCATTTTACTGCATTTTGCTTTATTGTGCTTCTAAAATACTGCTTCTAAAATATTTTTAGACCAACTAATAAACCTACAATGCCCCTTTAAGTGTTCAAGTGAAAGGAAGTGTCACACACCTCTCACTTTAAATCCAAAAGTAGAAATGGTAAGGATTAGTGAGGAAGGCATGCCAGAAGCCAAGACAGGCCAAAAGTTAGGCCTCTTGGGCCAAACAGCCAAGCTGGGAATGCAAAGGACAAGTTCTTGAAGGAAATTAGAAGTGCTACTCCAGTGAACACACAAATGGTAAGGAAGTGAAACAGCCTTATTGCTGATACGGAGAGTTTCAGTGGTCCAGACATCAGATCAAACAAGCCATAACATTCCCTTAAGCCAAAGCCTAATCCAGAGCAAGGACCTAACTCTCTTCAATTCTATGAAGGCTGCAAGAGGTGAAGAAGCTACAGAAAAAAAGTCTGAAGCTAGCAGAGATTGGTACATGAGGTTCAGGGCAAGAAGCCATCTCCATAATATAAAATTGCAAGGTGAAGCAGTAAATGCTAATACAGAAGCTGCAGCAAGTTTTCCAGAAGATCTGGCAAAGATAATTGATGAAGGTGACTATACTAAACAAAAGATTGTCAATAGAGAGAAAACAGCCTTCTACTGGAAGGAGATGCTGTCTAGGACTTTCCTAGCTAGAGAGGAAAAGTCAATCCTTCAGAGCTTCAATGAACAGGTTGAATCTCTTGTTAGAGACTACTGCAGCTGGTGACTAAGTTGAAGTCAATGGTCATTGAACATTCTGAAAATCTTGGGCCCCTTGAGAATGATACCACAACAACTCTGCCTATGCTCTGTAAATCAAACAACAAAGCTGGGATGACAGCACATCCATTTTTTGCATGATTTACTGAATTTTTTAAGCCCCCTTTTGAGACCTACTGCTCAGTAAAAAAGATTCTTTTCAAAATATTACTGCTTATTGACAACGATGTACCTGGTCACCCAAGAGCTCTGACAGAGATGTACAAGGGGATGAATGTTGTTTTAACACTTGCTAATACAACATCTATTCTGCAGCCCACAGACCAAAGAGCAATTTTGACTTTCAAGACTTATTACTTAAATACATTTTTAAGGCTGTAACTGTCATGGACAGTGATTCCTCTGATGGATTTGGCCAAAGTAAATTGAAAACCTGCAACGGATTCACCATTCTAGATGCCATTAAGAACATTCATGATGCATGGCAGGTCAACATGAACATAGTTTGGAAGAAGTTGATTCCAGCCCTCATGGATGACTTTGAGGGGTTCAAGACGTCAGTAGTGAAAAAACAAGAAAACTAGATTTAGAAGTAAAGCCTGAAGATGTGTCTGAATTGCTGTAATTTCATCATCAAACTTGAACAGATGTGAAATGGCTTCTTAGGGGTCAGCAAAGAAAGTGATTTCTTGAGATGAACTCAACTCCTAGTGAAGATGATGTGAACACTGTTGAAATGACAACAAAGGATTTGGAGTATTACACTAACTTGGTTGATAAAACAGCACTGTTAAAGAGGATTAATTGTAATTTTAAAGTAAGTTCTACCATGGGTAAAATGCTATTAAATAACACTACATTCTACAGAGAAACGTTTTATTAAAGGAAAGGTCAATCAATATGGTGAACTTCATTTTTATCATAAGAAGTTGCCACAACCACCCAACCTTCAGCAACCACTACCATGATCAGTCAACAGCCATCCATATTGAGGCAAGACCTTCCAATGGTGACCTCATTGAAGGCTAAGATGATCATTCACATCTTTTTAAGCAATAAAATATTTTTAATTAAGGTATGCACATTTTTTAGACATAATGCTATTATATACTTAATAGAGTACAGTATAGGATAAATATAGTTTGTATATATATGCATTGGGAAACTAAAAAAATTCACATGCCTGATTTATTGTGATGTTCACTTTGTTACAGTGGTATGGATCTGAACCCACAGTATCTCTGAGGTATGCCTGTACCACTATGAGGCATGCAAGTGGGCATACTACCCATGCTGCCCCCAGGCACTATGGCTGACCCCCAACTGGGCTGATCCCAGATACAAAATGCAAGAATTCATAAACAATACGACTCTTTCAGTTGATGAAGAATGCTGTAACACCTAGTTCCTACTTCTATTCTTCACAATGGCATTCTAACAGGTGCCTGTTATTCCTTTATAAATATGAGAGCAATGGATTTCAGTGATTTACAAAAATGGGAAATTAGTTACACAACAAAATGAATACTAACTCAGACAAATAAGCAAATAGATAAAAGACTACTTTTAAAAAAATCTGAATATTCAAGATAACGTGCTCTCTTAACAGTTTGTGTTGGCAATAAGAGACAGATTGAAAATTGCTAGACTTCCCAACACTTTGAGAAACAGTTGCCACTTAACTATAAAGCAAAATGAACTAAACTTGCCACTGGAACTCGACCTTTAAGTTTTTAAAAAGGCCATTTTTAATGAGTTCCCTTTCAGTTCTTAGTCAAGCTCATCTTTTTGAACCTGATCTTTATTTTTAACAGAAGCACATACTTAAAGAGATAGAAGGCAACAGGAGGTCAGCGGCGATCATCTTTACTTATAAGAGACAAAGCATTTCTCTTGAAAAAGTCAACATACTGTTTTGGGGACTTAAACTTTGAATACTCCTTCTAGAAAACATATTTATGACAATTCATTATGTTAGACATTCTTTTTTTTTTTTTTTCTTTTCAAAAGTATTTTCCCTTTTGTGTCTTCCTAGGGCTGGTGAAAAGAGGCCTTCTAACTCTGGGCTTGCCTATTTATTGCCTCTCTGTGGCTGAAACCCAAACATTTTTCCTATTATAGTTTAAGTGTTTTTATGTATGTTTTATACCCAGATTCAGTAAAGGTTTGACATAGACCAAGGTAATATTTCAGGCAGTATCTTTAAAATAGAAATCTATTTTCAGGTTCCAGGATGTAGAACAGTTGGTTTTGAATTTATAACTTTGATACCAGCATTTTCCTCTTTAAATATACTTCTGAGGATACCTCCTGGTCACCAAAGGAGGCTGGCTTGGTTTATTTCAGTTCTGTGATAAAGTGATTGAGAAGTGAGATTTTATTCCCAAAGAGGCTAATTCATTTATCTTATTCTAAAGCCAATTGTTTTGCAAATTAGATCCACTGCTTACATAGTATGACACATGAATAGATGTAAGGAAATCCATCCAAGCATATGCCTATTGAGTAATGAGTTCGGAGGATCACCTTCATGTTTGAAGACACAGGATGATATAAGTAGATGAGAATGTAATAAGCTCTAGTGTTAGACTGCCTGGGTTCTTATTCCATCTGGCTAGCTAGGAGACTTTGGGCAACTCGTTTCTCTGCATCTCAGTTTCCCCATTTATCCTCAATGGTAGTACTTCCCAAATTAGTCACCTCATATATAAACACATATATATATTTTTATATATGTATATATATATTTAAATATGTGTGTATACATATACATGTATGTGTCCGTGTGTGTGTATATATATGTGTGTATACACACACACACACACACACACACACACACACACACACACATATATATATATATACACTTTTTTTTTTTTTGAAGACAGAGTTTTGCTCATGTTTCCCAGGGTGGAGTGCAATGGCACAGTCTTGGCTCACTGCAACCTCTGCCTTCTGGGTTCAAGCGATTCTCCTGCCTCATATATAGCTACTTTATTGAGATGTAACTCACATATCATACAACTTGCCCATTTAAATGATACAATTCAGTGGTTTTTAATCTATTTGCCCAGTGGTACAATCATTACTACAACCAATTTGAGAATGTTTTCATCACTGCCTGGGGATCTTTTAACAATTCCAAAGCCCAGACTATGCCACAGATCAATTATATCACAGTCTCTGGGGGTGTGACACAGACATCAGGAGTTTGCAAAGCTCCCCAGGTAATTCCAATGCACAGATATGTTTGGGAAGCCATGCTGCATTGGAATTGCTGTCAGAGTTTCAGGGAAAATAAACATAGAAATAAAGAGATGTTCAGCAGAGAGACGGTCCTATGGTACCACAAACACTGAAGAGGTGATGGGAATAATCATACTAAGAACCATTTCATGGGAAAGACTATTTAAAGAGTTACACTGGAACTTTTATAATCTAGACTAAAACAGCAAATTTTCTTACTCATCAGTCACGTATCTCCAGGTATGGTATCTCTGAGAGTATGTATAAGTTGGGAACAAGAGTGTTGAGGTAGGAAAGGGGTCAGGAGATGGGAATCTATAACTTATCACATTTCAAGACATTACCAAGTTTCTTGGCCTTCTAAAAAGCTACCAATTAGCTTTCAGGATGCCATTAAAGTGCCACCTCTTTGTGAAATCTTTTCCCACTGAAGTCACAGTTTGATGCCTCTTAGAGTTCTGCATTTGGCATAATACAGCAATTATCACCCAGAGTCCCCTACTCTAGAAGCTGGTCACCTTCACCAGGTCAAGAGCTCTTTGAGAGCAGAAATAATACTTAGTTCATTTTAAAAAAAAATCTCAAGAGCATAGCACAAGTTTTGGCACAGTGTTGACAAATCTTTGTCAGATTGAACCAAAGTAAATTCACATTCACTATGGTCAACACAAAAATGTAAAAAATAGTGTGCTTGTGCCAAAGTTTCCAGAACACTTAGTGGCCACTGTAGCTCTCAGAAGACTGGCAAGCAAGACCTGTAATTTTGCTCCATAAGGAACACTGTAAGAGCAATGCTTGGGATACTTAATAACACCACTGAATAAATGGCACAACCACAAGCTGGTATTAAGAACACTGAATGGAGGCCAGCACGGTGGCTCACACCTGTAATCCTAGGACTTTGGGAGGCCAAAGCAGCTGGATCACTTGAGGTCAGGAGTTCAAGAAGAGCCTGGCCAACATGGTGAAACCCCATTCCTCCATCTCTACTGAAAATACAAAAATTAGCCGGATGTGGTAGTGGGTGCCTGTATTCCCAGCTACTCAGGAGGCTGAGGCAGGAGAATCACTTGAACCTAGGAGGAGGAGGTTGCAGTGAGCCAAGATCACGCCACTGCACTCCAGCCTAGATGACAGAGTGAGACTCTGGCAAAAAAAAAAAAAAGCAACACTGAATGATACACTGAGATCAAGAAAAAAAATACCATCCAGGGGAAAGAGATTAATTAACATCAATTAATTTTCTCTTACAGGAGTAGATTATGCAGAAGTCTTTGGGCTTCTGAGGAGAATTTGAGAAAATTTTACGTAAACAGAAATTTGCTTATGCTCTGGGAGCAAAACGTGGGTCCCCATACAGGTCGCCTGGGGTATATTCAAGATGAAGAACAAAAATCGGGCATTTCTGTAAGCGTAGAGTCATGAGGGTGGGAATAAAAGAAAAGCAGGCTTTAGAGGGAATAGAGAAACTTATGGATTCAAAGAAATACAATTATAATTACAATAGAGCTGCATGGTTACACAATAAGCAATACTATCAAGTACCCTCTCTAGAAAGTGTTCTTTGAAAAACAAAATGCAGAACAGATCAGAAAGCAAGGTAGCAAAAGCTAGTGGGTAAAGTCCATCAGACGAATAATTACCTTTCCTTAGCATCTTCCTTCAAGTACAAGATAATTCTGTTTTATTTATAGCACAGGAATAGAATATGAGACTTGCCATCTAGTAAACTCACGAAAATCACTTCTTTGGTCATTTCTTTTTATTCATAAAATGAGGGCTTGGTTCAAGGCAGTGTTTCCCAAGGTTTTTTTGTTTTTGTTTTTGTTTTTTTTCTGGAAGATTTAACAGGCATTACTTGAAGAAACTTAAGAGTTAATAGATTCTAAATTATGGTCACCTAAAACCAGCACCACAAGATTATCCATCAATACCTAACTGAACAAGTTAACAATTAGTATTTGGGCCGAAAGTAGATGCAGTATCTCTCCAATGTCAAGGCAGTTCAGACTGCTTTGAAACTGATATTCTTCTCTATGCTTGTATACACACACACACACACACACAATTCCTTCTAAATATTTGAATGTGTTACTATATATTCATATATATAATACCTTCTTTTTAATTACTTCAAGCTGAGCATCGGTAGGTTAGATTCACTCTGTATTTTATAATATTTATTCTATGTATAGACTATGTCCATCACATCCTAGCCCCTAAGCATGTTTACAAATAAAATAGGAAAAAAAGAGACTATTGATGACATAATGGCTGGAAATCCACAGCCATTATTTTCAAAAAGATCACACAAATGCACATGGGGACACGTGCGTGTGCACACACACACACACAATCTAAAGATCATACTGGTATCCAATGTGAATCCCATCAGTATTCTCAGTTCAAACCACACCCTGTGGTTTCTCTTTCTACTCCCTACACAATTCCTGCCATCTTGAGTCTTAAAATTAAAAAAATAATAAAAAAAAAACCATACGGCCCACTGATAGAAAGGATAGAAGTCTTTAGATGGGAGACTATGTCAGATTCATCACATCATTTCATTTGACAACCTAGGGCAGAGCTTAATGCTGGCTGGGGAAACGGAAAAAGAAAAGAGGTAGTGGGAGCAGATTCCGGACCAGCTGATGAGCAACTTGCAGAGTTCTTTCATCACCAACAACCTGCCTCCACTGAGGCAACACACTGCTAAATGCTCAACCTACAGCATTTTGTTTCATCCTCTTCACGACCCTACAAGGTAGTTCCTATTATTTCTGTATTTCACTTCATAAAACTGAGGCTCAAGTTACAAAATATCCCAAGTTACAGAGCTACTAAGTGGCAGGCGTAGGACCTGCACCCAGGTCTTTCCAAGGCCAAAGCTCAGACTGTTCCCCAGAACTGCCTGATTTTTTCCTAGAAAGCCTGGGCTCAGCAAGGTAAAGCCATTCACGCAAAGCTCAGAGGTAGCAAGGCCTGGATGAAATGCAATCATGAGGACAGCATGGGGCACTGTCTAGAACTGTGTGATATTGCACGTTCTTTGATCAAACATCCCCTCTGAGGGTGTCCGAGGGACATTTGTGACCATTTCCCTCTGACACTTCCCTTCTTCTGCAGAAGCACCCACCTCCTTTCGAATTTGAATGCTTACCCCACAAATGTCCCCGCTCCTGTACTCTTTCTCCTTCTCTTGCACCCCCAAACCTAAAACTATAGTGGGTGTGGCAAGGAGAGTCTCAAGTGCTGGGAAAATCTTTCCGGAGGGCTTTCGTCCCTTCCCGGCAGCCTGCAAGGTGGACTTCTGTTCCCTCAGGAACAAACCGTACATGTCCTTCCTGAACTGCAGGATCCTGAACTCTCCTTCCTGAACTGAGAACGAACCTGTGGCATCCAGAGCAGCTCTAAGCAGCAGCAGAAGACACAAAAGGCAGGCAGCTCCCTGCTGCTCTCCAGAAAGGGGAGAGAAGGGCAGCTGCCTCCATTTAAGGCTGGGTAAGGGTGAGGGGTCAAATGACTATCATCACTTGGATTCCAAACTAAAGAGTCCGCCATTGGTGATCGTTCATTCTGCGTTCATTTATGTCTTGTGTGTTCCTTTTTTTCTTCTGAGATGGAGTCTGGCTCTGTTGCCTAGGGAGAAGTGCAGTGACGGGATCTCAGCTCACTATGACCTCTGCCTCCCAGGTTCAAGTGATTTTTCCTGCCTCAGCCTCTGAAGTAGCTGGGATTACAGGCACGCAACATCAGACCCGGCTAATTTTTATATTTTTAGTAGAGACAGCATTTCACCATGTTGGCCAGGCTGGTCTTGAACTCCTGATCTCAAGTGCTCCACATGCCTCGGCCTCCCAAAGTGCTGGCATTACAGATGTGAGCCACTGCATCTGGCTTATGTACTCTTGACTATTGTGTTCTACTTTCTAATTTAAACAGTGATCCCAGCAGCTAGGGGAGCTAGAAAGAGCCAGGAGTTTGGAAGCTTCTCAAGAGACTGTGAGCCCTCTTCTTTTATCCTGACTTCTGCTTTCTCACTTTCTGCCTTTTCTTGCAGAACAAGAAAAGCAACCCCAGTGAAGCCACATAAGCCTGCAATTTAGCTGGCAAATCGTTCCCAGCTCCTTGTATCTCCTTCGCCATCTCCTGTTGTATCGTATCTCTTCCTATTTTGAACATAGTTCAGAGTAATGCCAACTGTTGCTATATCACTTTAAACCAGTGTGGTACCTGGTGATGGGGCACACTTGAGGGAGGCACTAAGAGCTTAGATGAGCCTTCAGCCACAACGGAAAGGAATATAACGTGGAGCACTCATGAGTTCTATAGCCTCCTCCTAATCCCTCAAGAATCCCAGGCTGGGAATGGCTACAACTTCAGGATTGTGATGTTGTGTAAATGCATCTTCACACTGACTACATCATGGTCCAATGTAATACTTTGAAACAAGGGGTGTGAGTGTTTCCCTGCACTCCTTTGTTCTTTAGTTAAAAACAAAGCTCCGTCAGTGAACTCATATTTAGACAGTGCTCCTTACTCGTCTCCTTTCAGTCCTTCCACTTGCCACGGTAAGAAAATTCAGTGCAATCTCAGCTTTCCCAGACCTCCCTCCTCCTTCCTGACAGAATCAGTTGTTGCCCCCACCCCGTGTTTTCATGGCCCTTTGCACACTGCACTCCTCTTATTTAGGTGCTTGCCTCCCCAGTTGACTCTGAGCTTCTTGAGGTTGGGAACATCGTTTGTGTCTGTCATATTTTTATAGGCCCAAGAATAGAGATGAAAGGCAAAAGTGGAGTAAAGAATAAAGGAAGAATAAACATTTTTAAGATCCTAGTTTCCAAAGAGTTTTCCTTCTAGCAGGTAAGGTGCAAAAACAGGAATGACAAAGGTATGTTGGAAGGGATGTCTAGTTCCAGAGTGTGCTGAGATTGGGAAATCAGAAATGTAAGCTGAGCTCCAGATACTGAAGACTTTCAACTAAACAAATGATTCCATTTTTTTCTTTTGTCTAAACATTAGAGAGGGGTACAAAAAGAATATTTATCTGGTTGTCATGTCCAGGAGGACCATAGTGGACTGGAACTCTTTGCAGGGAGTCCCAATGGAAACTGTAGAAACAGACTTACATAACAGCAGAAGAAACCCTTCATAGTTATTTTAATCAAACAAGATTTTCATTTAAAAGAATGAAAGAATTAAGGAGACCACAGCATAAAACATAAGGACTAAAATTTACAGAGGGCAACTGGCATCAGAGACAGAATTCACAGGTCAGAAGAGAATTTGCAAATTTAAGTGCCAATTCTTGGAGAGATTCAAGAATATACTGCCCCTGGAAGTAAAGGACAGGTTGTTGGTCCATGAGAAAATAGAATTTATGCCTGACGGTTCACATGAAGAGTTGTGAATGAAAGTACAAGCAGTGTCAGAGGAACAAATGAGGGGTGCTGGGGCACCAAGGACTCACAACGGGAGGGAGCCATGACCGCCACAACTGCTGAAAGGATGAGGGCAAAGGAGCGTTACTCAAAGCCACTGATGGCCACAGCCATGGAGGCCAACACGACTGGTGGGACATGTAGTTGCAGAAGAATATGGTTACTACCCTCTGGCAAATAAAGGTAGGAGTGAGTATATTCACCTCCTTCTCTTCTCACCCTGTAAATTTATACTAGTACCTCCGATTGAGAAAACCAGGAGGGAAGCCAGGGGATGCAAGACAGAGACAGGTAGAGGTCGAACCTCAGGCAAAACCAAGATTACCCAATGCAAGGCACTGTGAAAAAGGAAAAATCAGTTTAAGAGGCAAGAGGGTCATTAGAAATTAGGAATATGATTGGTAAAATTGAAATTAAAAATATATATATAAGAAATGGAAGGCAAGGTACCAAAAATTTCCTAGGGCAAAAAGATAAGGAGGTAGAAAATATGAGAGAAACGTCAGGAAGCACAGAAGAGGGGTCCCAGAGAGAGCTCTGAGGTGAAACAACACCCAGGCTAAGGTGTCCGCAAATGCTTCAGGGAAAAACACAAGCAAAATGGAAGAAATGCAACCTGATAATTCTTTAAGATTCAATAACATGTAATAATAAAACCGTTTCTTTGCCCCGAGTCCTTGGAGCATAAAAAAATCTGGGACAATCTGTTCCCTTACCATGTCAGAAAAGCAGCTTTTTGTTTCGAAAGGTCTGTGGTGAAACACAATTCCATGACGTTCATCAATTTATTTCAATTGGGAGTGAGGCATAAATGAAAGGTTCCTATTTCAGAAAAGGCCATGAAAATGTGAAGATGTTATTATTTCCAAGCTAAGAGGAGATGTGAGATTCTTTGCCTGGCACATTTCAGAAAGGTACAATCAGCCAGGGCAAGGGAATAGATTTAAAATAGAAAAGTAATGGGAAAAGGACTTTCCACGTAACAGACAGGGTGGTAGATGAAAACCCATCCTCCTAAAGCCCACTTTATTAATATACATTTTACAAGGCACTTTGGAAACTTAGAAAATCCACATGGTTCTCATTTCCCATAGCTTCTGAGTCTAATTACATATTTGTATCCATTTGCATATATGCATACACACACACAGGTCTCATCCAGTGATACAGATAATTGCACATTCAACTTACTGATCACTACCTTAAAACAGAGATCTAATTATGAGAAAAAAATTTACATGCTGTTTTTCTAATAAATAAAAAGGAGGATACTAATTAAAAAATATAACACCTCTCATTGATTAACAGGTACTTTTTTGGTATTACCCTATCACAAAGTAGAGGTTTGGTACTACGTGGTTCTGGCCCAGCCAAATGAACACTGAGCTAGTTCAGGGAACAAGCTCTCACATACCAAATTTTGAAGGTGCATTTCAGCAGCAATTTGAGGAACCAAGTACATAGGCTTTCCAGATGTCTAGAAGCTAACCAGATTCCTCTCTCCTTAATTTATTCCCTTACAATTAGGTGTCCTGTGCTCTCTTCTGGGTCAAAAACAACAGGGACAATTTAATCCCTTATGACTGCCCATTGAATATCTAAATTATTAGGATTCAGATGGAAAGCGCAGTAGTATTTTAATAAAAGTACACTAAATAAGGCAGCTGGTAATAGATCTCTTAACAAAAATGTAGTCAATGGTTCATTTAATTTGATGGCAGAGTCCACTTTCACATAATCTAAAAATTGGATTTTTTTTTAAGAAAATGTTTGCAGAGTTCACCTCAGGCTATTCTTTAAAAAAAAAAACTATTCTCACACTGAGAAGACATCAATGCTAAGAGGCTTTCTCGATTATTGAAATTTGGTTGGAAGACTTTTTCATTCCTATTAAGTGAATATATACAACTGTCCAGCTGACCCAAGACATTTATGTAAACGAGATGCTCTGTCTTAAGGAAGTTAGCATTAGAGTGACATCTGAATCATTAGATGCCTCACTGACGGTTACAAAAACAAATTTCCATCTTCTGTTTTCTATTTTCTAGTACTAGCTAACAATCATTAATTTGCTTAAATAATTCCAGGTGACTCAAATTTCATAGCAAGCTCTACAAAAGACTAAGGGATCACTTTAAGTTCTTGAAGTACTGAGACTAAGTGTGTTTCACTCATTTTGTGTAGCTCCGGCCTAGCTTCATGTACCAAAGAAATAGCATGATGAAAAAGCATCAACCTGTCTCCCAAAATCTGTTTCTAAACCACAGCACAAGGAACAGACATTTAAATACACAGAAAGGGACAGAGAACTACAATCTTTTAAAAGTGCACACTTGATAAATATTTTACATCATCTGTCTTTTGTTATTCAACCTATAGTTTAACATGGAAAACAAGATTTTTTTTCTTATAAAGTACCTGCATATTTTCATTTGCTAGAAATCAACCAATTTAGCTTATATCATATGTGACACACAGTTTTATCATGAAGAGGATATTTTAAGAATAATTTATAAGAAAACAAATCCAAAATTCACTTAAAAGAGCCAATTCTAAAAAGAAAATGGGTATTGCTGATCCTCATGTTAATGTTCTAAAATAAATAAAACATTTTAAAGGAGTATTCACCACCAGAGCTGAAGAAAGCCACAAGAAATTTATGTATAGGTGCCTATATTTATACAGGTACATTTCCCAGTTTTACTCTTTTACTTTTAGGGATAGCTAATTCCTAAGGAAACATTGTCTAGAAACCTTCTTTTATACAGCATGTTTTGGACATTAATTACAGGCTAAGAAAGTAAACACTGAGAAAGGTGGTTTTATGATCTGATCTTCAATGTTATCTCAAGAAATGCTATTATAGCTCCTTGGTTCTGGTTTCCATGCACCTGCAAATTATCCTTTCACCCATCACTTGTAAGTAGCAGAGGGGCAAGCATACCTGCACAGTCTTGAATCGCTTAACAATGAGAAAAAAGTTCTGAGAAATGCATCATTAGGCAATTCTGTCATATCACAAACATCATAAGAGTGCACTTCCACAAACCTAGATGGGTATAGCCCAATAAACACCTAGGCTATATGCTATATGTTATAACCTATTGCTTTTAGGCAACAATTCTAGACCACATGTTAATGTACTGAATACTGTAGATAACTAACACAATATACTTGTGTTAGTATATTTGTGTATCTAAATATAGAAAAGGTACAGCAAAAATATGGTATTATAATCTTATGAGACCAGTTGTATGTGTACTCTATCATTGACCAAAATGTCATTATGTGGCGCATGACTGTATGTGAACACTTCTTGATCATAAAAATAATGTGTATGTTGACTGAGTTAATGCTCTGGAAAGTTAATGTGTATGTTGACAAACTAGAATGCTTAAAATAAGTGTGGTTAAAATAACACTATATGCATATATACATATACACATGTGTCTATACATATACACATATATATCTATATATACACATACATATAAATATATATATTTATAAATTAGAGTCTTACATTAGCTAAACTATTACTACAGCTTGAGATAAATTTGAGGTGTGAAAATTGGAAATCCCCTGTTTGAACTGGAGAAGGAAAATGTTGGCATAGTCTCCTGAGTGGAGACAGAGGCTTCTCTACATCAGCAGATACTTCAGAGGAACGTTAATGTCTCGAGATCTCTAGCAAATTAACAGGCCAGGTAACAAAATGCAGAGAACTCTGGCCAGTTGCTTACTCAGTTGGATCTGGCCACTTCTCCATGTATTCCCACCACACTAAATGGAGCATGAGTCATTTGAGTAATGAGTCAGAAAATGTCTAGCAGCCTCCGTGCAACGGCAGACCTGACGCTTAAGATCAATTTCAGCGGTACTAGGACGGTGTTTTTCATGTCTGCACATCTCTTGGTGGTGAGGAATAAAATTTCTTCTCCCTTCCCAAGAGACAAAAACTGTATCATATGCTATCAAGGCTTGTTCCAACTCTAAAATTTAAAATTTCAAGCAAAATCTATAGTAAGAGGCAAAGACGGTGTCTAAATGTCTACCATTTGTGTCCTATTCAAAATTAGCTTTTGTGAAATTTTGTCTAATAGATTCAGTCATCACGTTAATGACTCTCAAGTACTACATGCCCTGTTAAAGAGTAAATGCTTAAGTGAAAAAAAGATTTTAAAGAGTTTTGGATGTCAGTGAAATTCATGAATCTTTTTCAATCATCCCTGATTTTTAAAAATCACAAAGCCTAAATTATGACGATAGGGATTACGACTAGGCTTTGAGTTTTAATCCCAATAACATCTTTAGCTGATTTAAACCTATTACTTTTCAACTTCCATTTTAATATTCAATCCCACTTTATCTCTATGGTTAATATCAATTTCCTTTTTGTACCTTCCAGTTGTAGCACAAAGCCGGCTATACAATAGTTGTGTACTGTGGAATGGAATATAAGGGCAACGTAAGATAACGTATAGCATCACTGAACTGAGGATGGAGTACTGTCTTGGCAATGCACTACCTTTCTCACTCAGGCAAGTCGCTACTTCATTACTAAAGTTTCTCTCTCCTGACAATTCCTATCAACTAGTTGGGGCTGTCTGGAGTAGTTAGGCAGGACACTGGTGGGACGGAGCACCATGATTGATGAGTGAAGCCTGCCAAGGGTGTATGACAGGGAAGTGGTAGCAATTTTGTCGTGTATTTGTCAATGGTGGACTAGAACAGGGATGCTCAAATGTGCACAAATTACCGGGAAGCTTTTAAAATGCAGATTCGGATTGAGTAAGTCTGGGGTGGCGGCTGAGATTGCATAGTTCTAATGGGATCCCAGGTGAAGCTGATGCCGTGGGTTTAGAGACTACCCAAGGAGAAAGGCAAAGTTCCTTGCAGCTCTGAATGAATATGGAATCTCAGCCTCTCATTCTCTTTCTTGTTCACTCACACACACAGTATTCCTACTTATGTCCATGAAAAGGTGCTTACCATATGCCCAGAAGAGTGATAAGCACGTTAAATATGTAATTCTCACTCTCCCCAACAAAAGGTAGCTACAAGTTTTCAGGTAAGAAAACAGAGATTTAAAGAGGGTAAGTAATTTGCCTAACATCACAGAACTGACAGGTAGTCTAGATGAGAGCTGAAGCTAGAGAAAGTTAATTCTAATACCTTGCTCTTGACCTCTATCATATGCTGTCTTGATACAGTAACAACGTTAGACTGTTTGCTTAGTGCCAGCCACTGGGCTCTTTTGTACATATTATCTCTTCCACTTTTCTTAACAACTCTAGGAGGTAGGTGATACTAGTTTTGTTTTACAGACAACAAAATTAACTATCCTTCAACTGCCTCAATCTCAGTAAACTACAGTGATTCCTATTAAGGAAAAGATTAGATTCATACTTATAATGAACACATAGAACAGTAGGCTAATAAAAGCAACATGTGTTTGCATGAGGCTATTAGTAAGTATATAAAAATATTCTTTTATAAATTCATCCTATGTAAATGCATTTTTGACAGGTAAACTCAAATGTTTCTGCAAAGTTTAGTGATGATGTTATCAAAGCCCAAGTGATTATTGGTCCCAAACAGAATCGGTGGGATTTACAGTGGGAGAAGTGTCAAAGATTCATTTCTCATCACACCCTTTTACTACCTAAAAGTTCTTTATTAGCAAGCTAATGAAATAAGATTGGATCAGTGAATTTCCTGGGAGATGAGATTTCAATATAAGCAGGTGACAGTGGATGCAGCACTGGTGCACACTTAAGAAGAGCAAACACCATTGCAATGTGAGGGCAGGATTTTGGCTTTACTTTCTTTAAAAACCAAAATGTATTTCAAAACCTAAAGGTCTGAAGCAGTGATTTTCAATCTTGGCTGCAGGCTGGACTTTGGAATCAAATGTGTGGAGGGGACTTAAAAAATACTGATGCCAGCCGAGTGCAGTGGCTCACATCTGTAATCCCAGCACTTTGGAAGGTCAAGGCGGGTGGATCACCAGAGGTCGGGAGTTCCAGATCAGATTGACAAATATGGTGAAACCCTGTCTCTACTAAAAAATGTAAAAATTAGTTGGGCATGGTGGCGCATGCCTGTAATCCCAGCTACTCAGGAGGCTGAGGTGGGAGAATCGCATACACCCGGGAGGCGGAGATTGCAGTGAGCTGAGATCCTGCCACTGCACTCCAGCCTGGGTGACAGAGGGAGACTGTGTCTCAAAATAATAATAATAGTACTGATGCCTAGATCTCATAGAGATTATTTGGACTGGGGTACAACCGAGACACCAGGATATTTTTAAGCTGCTTAGTTTTTTTAATGCATAACCAAGGTTGAGAATCATTTGAATAAAGCCATGCCTGTCCCATGTGAGGGGTGACTTGTCATCAAAGGTATGAATGTCTAATCAATGAATGCCATTCTCAGAGCTGGCTGGTGGCATTCAGAGAGTAGCAAAGACTTTCTCCCATGAAAGTGAGCTTAAATTTCATAAGCAAGTCTATTTTAACAGAAAATAATTTTATAAAACATTTGCAGATAGTCTGAATTACCAAAATGATTTTCTCCCCTTACCAGAATTGTTTCCACTGGAGGGCAGTCTCTTCTTGGGAAGAAATGAATGGGGATACAACCTTGTTAACAGACCAAAGTTTAAAATACTGACCAAGACTGTGACACTTACATGGGTTTCATTTCAAGACAATTTCTGGGACATAGAGTATTTGGGGTAAAAAGAATTTGTATTCTATGTGAAGATACTGCCAAATTAAAGATTTATTTTTGTCGGCTAAAACTTAAAGGATAAAAGCTTAACCCAAAAGATAAACACATAAAAGTATGGAAGACCCTGGGGTGTACAAATGTAATAATAACAACAACAAATAAAAAGTAGCCTTTATTGTAGGTTTACTGTGTGTCAGATCCTGTACTAAGCAATTTAAATATCCTACTTGATTCTCAGAACAAATCCATATTTTATAGGTAACAAAAACTAAAGCTGAGAACCGTTCAAAGAAATTTTTCCAATACCATATAACAAAAAGGTAGTTGAACTAGGACTTAAACCTCATCTGCCTGACTTCAAAACCAGCTTTGCAATCACCAACAATACTTCTTTACCCCTTGAATCAGAAGCAACATGGTCCCTGTGCATCAGAAAACGAGTGTCTAAATGAGAACATGTCAACCCAAGAAAACAGGAGGAAAAAACCTCCTTTATAGAGTATTAGATAATAAAAGAATCTGAAAGAGGCATTTCAGGAAAAATGAGAAATTCCTTATTTTCTTTACTGGCTTGTTTTTATATTTTAACCATTTTCACAAGCTGTTTACAGTTCCTCTTCATTTCTTATGCTACCTCTTTCCATTCCATTAAAAAAGAATTTGGCATTCCTATTGCTATGTCTTCAGCAGCTGAACAGAACCTTGGACTAGCTGGTCATATTTCTCAGAGACTTATTTCCTAGATCAGGGGTTGTCAAACGTTTTCCATAAAGAGCCGGACGGTAAATATTTCAGGTTCTTCAGGCTCTACAGTCTTGGCTGCAACTACTCAATTCTGCCGGTGTACCACGAAAGTGGCCAGAGAGGATATGATGGTATAGATGACAGATGATATGAATGAAAGGGCAAGGCTGGATTCCAATAAAACTTTATTTATGGTCACTAAAACTTGAGTTTCACATCATTTTCATGTGTCAACAATTATTCTTCTTCTTTCTATTATTTTTCAACCATTTGAAAATGTAAAATGTATCTTTAACTTACCAGTCACACAAAAACATGCTGTGGGCTGGATTCAGTGGGCAGTGGTAACTTGACAATCCCTGTCCTGAATCATAGGGTGTCCTGTGTTCAAGGCATTTGCCATAATGCAAAGATTTTGCCACAGTCAAAGATGTCACCTAGCAATGGCTCCATGCTCAAAGAGCAAATGTATCTCCAAGATACCATTGGCTAGTATATCAAAATCAGCTGCCTTCCCCAAAACCACATTTTGATATTGTATACAGATTCTCTCAGTAGTAAAAGTATCCCAGTTAAATCACATCAGTGCTCTAGGAAATATTCTTCTTGGGGAAATATTACAGAATTTGGAATCTGAAAAGGATCCAAAAGGTCACAGAGGACTGTCATTTTCCAAAGGCATTCTCCAGAGCCTCCAAGCTTCTCACACCTGCAGGTACAGCCACAGGTACGGTTCCTTAGAGAAAACCCTTCCATAGAATGACCAGGGGCTAAGAAAGCTCCTAGCAGGGGTGTGCTAGAGCCAGCTCCCAACAGTTTACAGAAGAACTCATTAATTTTTTTCAGCATTTTGTGAGCCAGCTGACATGAGCTGATAACCTGAAATTGGTCATGGAGGGAGCACCACAGAAATCCAGAAATGCATATTCACGAGTGTTACAAATTAGGCTTTTCTTTTCCTCTGAGAGCTAGTTGTTAAATATTGGCCAGTAAACCTCTATCCATTACCCCCTTCCAACAGAAGAGCTCCTTGGACCTGTTTTACACACACACACACACACACACACACACACACACACACACACACACACACACCTCATGACCTGGGGAAGCAGTAACTGTGGGTTCTGGGAAAGAAAGAAATTTCCCCAAGTAATAAACAAATGTATTTAGGATCAATCACTGTTTTAGATCATCCTTAAGTTACCACTCCCTTTGGAATCTCAAATGCACTCCCCTTTTATATTAAATATGGTCAACTGGAGACTAAGGAGTTCAATCATTTTGCATAGGACCAAAAAATTATCAGAATCTATTATCTTCTATAATAGTAAGTGTTCATTTAACAGGGGAAAAGGGAAAGAAATTACAAAGTCCTGCACTGCATTGCACATACCTGTGATTTGAGAGGTGGCATTTTCACTTCTGCATCGTGCTAATTATCCATGAGCCCATTGCCTTTTTTATTTTTACTAGTACTAAATGAAGATTCTTACAATGTAATATCTAGCAATGCCCTCATGTTCCTGAACTATATATTGTTTGTTTTTAAGCAAGAGGCTCTCTGATTACTTCTGGTTCCTGGTCTCACTCCACTAAACTACATGAGCCTATAAACCTAATCTAAACAAATCATTTTGAATTTATCTTTTCTGCATTTGCTGCCTTCATCTTAGTTTTGCATCACTTCAGGCATCCACGAAACTATTTAATACAATCCTTTCTCTCTACTTCTGCAAGATTAGAAAATAAAGGAGAACATTTATAGCTACTAGGTGAGCTGGAATATCTAAAAAAGGATTATATCCCTCCCTATTTGTCAAGAAATATGATAATAGTTTACATGAGAGAAAGCCAAAACTGAGTGGTCTACACCTAATTCTGAAAATTTCTAAGCTTTAGAAAAGGATGTCCAGGACTTGAATGCTCCTGAAACTATACAACATCACATTTATGCATAATCAGAAATGCGTAGACTCAAGTAAATCTACCTCTTCAATCTTCAGAAGGCAATTTTTGGAGTCAGACACAGATGCATTTTGTTGGAGTTTATTGAAACTCTTTACATTATAAAGCCATAGTAGTAGTCACCCTCAAGTTATTCATAAACAATTTTAATTATTTATTCATAGACTCACATATATTTCATTCAGATCCAAAGCTGGTTACACATTCTGCAACAAAATATTTAATGAAATTCGAAGACCTGAAAAGTCTTGCACTGAAAGCAAGAAAGACTCATCAATACTCTCTGAGTTAACAGAGTGAACCTACAAATTAAACCAGGTTTGGTACTCAAAGGCACACCTCAACAGAAAGTTAACACTTCACTGTAAATTCAAACTCCATTTTCTTTTCAAGACAAATTTCTGGTAATCTATTTTTTCTTCTTTGATCCTTTCATAAGTAATAGGACAGAATCAGTTACCTGGGGCTCTTTCATTGTCTATAAAAACATTTCCCAAAGTGGGTTCTGTGAAACACTATTACAGGCATTATTACCATTGTCTTACTATTGTTTTAAATTCCAGATTTGCATAAATTTGGGTGATGTGAGTTTAACTAGTTTTCACTCCTTGGGGACTTCTTAGAGCCCTTAGTATATTAATGTACACTGGAATTCTCCAAGTAGAGCATTGGAGCATATAGTATTAGCCACACATTTTAAACCAAAAGAATTTTCTTCTCATGGAGAATCTCAACGGACTAGCGTCCCATAAAGCACACTTTCAAGAATGCTGGTTTACAGGGCACAGCTGAGATTCACATATAAGCACCAAAATCAGAACCATAGAGAAAGGGGAAAACATTATCTGAGATCCCTCTCATTTGAGCACACTGACTGCAGTAAGATAAGCAATAGAAACTGCTGGGTTCTTTTGCATGTATTTCCAGATCCTGTCAAAATGAATAAATAAAGGTGAGCAGGGTAGGAGGCCAGTGATACTGTAAAATAACCTCCCGCCAGTCTATTTCATAGTTTCCATGATTTGATCATTGACTTATCAACATAGACAGATGTGCTCTAATCCGAAAAAGTTTACAAGTTAAAGATAAAAGCAATAAAAACCTGAGCCTCGCCTTCAGTGAAGAATTATTAACTGGAGACTTAAGAAATTCAAAGAACTAAAAATGGAACTATCATTCAACCCAGAAATCCTCTTACCGGGTATATATCCAGAGAAATGTAAATCATTCTACCATAAAGACACATGCACATGTATGTTCTTTGCAGCACTATTCACAAAAGAAAAGACATGGAGTCAACCTAAATGTCCAGCAATGACAGACTAGATAAAGAAAATGTGGCATATATACACCATGGAATACTATACAGCTATAAAAAACAACAAGATCATGTCTTTTGGAGAAACATGGATAGAATTGGAGGCCATTATCTTTAGCTAACCAATGCAAGAACAGAAAACCAAATACTGCATGTGCTCACCTATAACTGGGTGCTAAATGATGAGAACACATGGATACAAAGAGGGAGACAATAGACACTGGGACCTGCTTGAGGGTGGAGGGTGGGAAAAGGAAGAGGAGCAGAAAAAATAACTATTAGGTACTATGCTTAGTACCTGGGTGATGAAATGATCTGTACAATAAACCCACATGACATGAGTTTACCTATATAACAAACCTGCACATGTACCCCCAAACCTAAAAATTAAAAAAAAATTCAAACATTCTGTCTAGAATTACAAATTTATAAAAAAATTATTTCCTTCCATCTAAGCTCTGTATAAGAAAAGTAATCATGGAACCAACCCAAATGTCCATCAGTGAAAGACTGGATAAAGAAAACGTGGTATATATATACATCAGGAAATACTATGCAGGTGTAAAAAGGAATGTGATCACGTCCTTTGCAGGGACATGGATGAAGCTCGAAGTCATCATCCTCAGCAAACTGACACAGGAACAGAAAATCAGATGCCACATGTTCTCACTTACAAGTGGGAGTTAACAATGAGAACACTTGGACACAAGGAGGGGAACAACACACACTGTGGCCAGTCTGGGGGTGGGGAGCAAGGGGACGGACAGCATTAGGACAAATAGGTAATACATCCAGGGCTTAAAACCTAGATGATGGGTTGATAGGTGCAGCAAACCACCATGGCACACATAGACCTTTGTAACAACCTACTCGTTCTTCACTTGTATCCTGGAACTTAAATAAAAAAAAAAAATCGAAAAGAAAAAAAAAAATAATCACCTGATACTCACTGAGATAAAGAAAGGAATTTTGAGAAATGTTTTTTGTCCCTACAGTTTAGGGGTAAAACCTGACAGTGGAGATGAAAGCCCTTAGAAGCCATGCAGTTCCACTGAAAAGATCATGTAAATATTTCTACCTCCATTTCCTGCTCCTTTATTAATATAATTAACTACTATTTGTTGAGCTTCTGCTAATGCCAGGCACTGTGCTAGGCAGTATGCATATATTCTTTTATCCTCTGAACATGGTAACATGGGTGGTCTTATTACCCTGATTTCACAGACATGGCGCAGAGAAGTTCCATCTCATGTCAAAGATCACACAGCCTGAGGCTGGGGTAGCATTTGTATCAGGAGGCAAGTCTGCCCAACTCCAAAGATTACACAATCCCCTTTCTCCTTTTTTTTCCTTTCCACCACTCTTGTGTCATGCCTCTTCCCTAGCTATTACCATTTAAAAGCAGTTGTGATTAAAACCAAAGGTCGGCTGTCCATAACTTAACTCAAATGTTCTTTCCTCCTTGCTCTTAGAGACAAATTACCATCTTCCATCATCCGCATGGACCAAGAAGGATTTAGGCTGAGTATGCATAAAATAATCTGGGTCTCATTACAAGCTGGACACTCAGAGGGGCCATTCTCTCAAAGCTGAACTTGATCGTATTTTTCATTTTTTTTTCTCCCTATATACACTAAAGATCAACTGACACATAACAAATAAAGTTACTAACAATTTACTACTGATTTCTTTAAAATATATGTAATGAATAAGGGAAGAGCAAACAGTCAAATGACTGAAACCTAAGGTATAGAATGTGAAAAAATACCACCCTCTAAAATTCTCAAAGGAAGAGAGGAAATAAAGAGGTGAATGAGAAAGAGAGGGGAAGGAGAAAGGGAGAAAAGAAGGGAGGGAGGGAAGGATATACAGATCATCTGCATTAGAATCTTCTCAGGCTGGGGATCCCTGAGCCCACCCCAGACCAACTGAGTCAGAACCTCTGGGGTGGGATCCAAGACTGCATTTGGACATACTCCTCTAGTGATAATTTTTTAATTCATTTATTTTGAGACAGGGTCTTGCTCTGTTGCCCAGGATGGAGTGCAGTGGCCTGATCATGGCTCACTGCAGCCTCAATCTCCCAGGCTCAAGGGATCTTCCTGCCTCAGCTTCCCAAAGTGTTGGGATTACAGGTGTGAGCCATCATGCCTGGCCTACTGATTGTAATTTACACCAGACACACCTTACCCCAAGAAATGATTTGTATATGTGTTGCTTATGGAAGTCAGATATTTCCCAAGTTTAAGAAATCAGCATTCAGATCCAGGGAAAATCAGTCGTAAATATGATGATGGCACATATGGGGGAAAATGACCACATGAGTCCAAAAAAGAATGATAAAGACATTCTCCTGAGACAGACTCCTCTTTGGGACCTATGGGTTCTTCCTGGTATGAGACAATCAGCGACAAGGTTACGTAACAAGACCACCTTTCTTGGTACTAATTTAGACAGATTTAAATAGAGAAACTATTTGAATGTTAAATTAATCTTTTTATATATAGAGAGAAAAAAAGCATAACCTAATGTAAGCACAGGGGAATGCATTCAAATCGATGCAAAGCACGTAGAATGAAAAGTGAGTCTTCCCTCCAGGCCCAACCACTTCTTTCCTGCACTTCGGAAATGCACTTTGCAGAATCAGTCACATGTATTTGTGTGAATTCCTGCCTGTTAATACAACGGGAGGAAACCCATTATACACACAGTTCTCTCCTTCACTTTCCCCACGATAACATAACCCAGAGACCATTCTCCTCAGTACATATACATTTATGTGCTTCTTTTGAACATCATCACAGTCCATGTATTTGGTCAGTTCACTTTAATCGACATTTAGATTTCTTCTAATCCTTTGCTAATACGAGTTATGCTATAAGGAACACTCTTCTTCATATGGCTTTGTCCACATGCGGGGATTTATTTTTAAGGTAACTGTAGGAGCAAAATGGCAAGGGCATAGGATATGTGCATTTTTGAGATACTGCTAAATTTTCCCTCCCAGGAGGTTGTAGCAATTTTAACTTCTATTAATAGTATATGATACTATTTGTTTCCCCCACACCTTCACCAAAGCAGTATATTTTTTATTGTAATTTAATTTGCCACTTCGACTTCTCACCGGAGAAAGTGCTGACCAGCAAACATGAAAGTAACTTGGCAGCTATATTTCTCCAGGAGAATGAACGCATTGGCATTCTAATTTATCATCTTCTTATGCATTAGGTAAGTATGAGTCTGTGGCCTTGACCCTCTTCAATTCTGGGTGAATTTACAAACTTCAGTTGCTGGGCTTGCTAACACAGGTGAACAGTGATGCCTACAAGAGATGATGACACATCTACAAGACTGCTGGAAGGAGTCCTCTTTTAATTTGAAGCTTTAAGAATAAATTGCAAAACATTTTTTTTCTAATAAGTTAACCATTTAAAAATGTAACTAAACTAGAAAGTTTTTTAAATATTATGAACCAAAGTTTTCTTGCTCAAGTCTGCAAGAGGGGAGGAACTCTGTGGAATGCTTCAGATCAAACCTCCTTAGCAGACATCAAGAGTCTAATTCAAATGGCATCTACTCAGACTCAGTTCTCTGCTCCATGAATTCAAAAGTTAATCAAAATTCTTATTATAAATGCTGTCACTAATTGTCACAGCATAAAACCAGAACCTCTCCTTGCCCACCACTTTTACACTGCATCCCCAGAGAATAACAGACAACGTGCTGTTTCTTCCAGTAATTCTTAGGATGTTATTGACGTGTTTTTTTATTTTTCATGGAGTCCATGCACTCCATGGGAGGGAACAGGGCATACTATATATGCACTTTCAGAAAACTGTTTTATGTTATAAATAATATCCAAAACCATTAATGAGCTTTTTTTTAGAGGTGGCTGCCTTGCAGCAGGGAATTACTTAAGCACTGGAAAGCCAATCAACAAATAGTAAAATAAGTCCATCTAGAAAAATACATTAGTTCAACACATATTTACTCCACACTCACATGTTGCACCACAGCTCCAAGTGTGAATGAGGCAGACACCCTGCACTCAAGTTAGGAAGATACAGCCAAGTGACTGATGACTTAAACACAAAGGGACAGAGCACAGGATATAGTCAGATGACAGAAAAAGGGCTCCTAGTCAAGCCTTGAGGGAATCAGGGAAGGCTTCCAGGAGGAAGGAAACTAATATGATTTCCAAGAAGCATTCAGCCAGAGGGACAAAATGGACAGAATTAGGGAAATACTGTTGCTTCATCATAGAAGTTCATCTTAACCTCATGGAAGTCAGCAATAGTCTAGTTTCTACCTGAAATACAGTGCTCTCATGTCATAAAATCCCTACATACCTTTCTGAAAAGCTAAGTCCACTGATAAGAATAAAGGAGAAGCATAGCAGCCCACAAACTAAAACATATTTTCCATTACAAATACATTGTTGCCAACTCTGAAAAATCAAATGGACATTTTACAGAACCTAGAAGACTTCGCTCCCTAATTGCCTCCCAATACCCCTCACTCTCATTAAACTACAGCATGACCCTCTAGTTCGGAGGCTCACCTTCTCCTTACTCAAAATTTCCCAAACCTAATTAGAGATAGTCTTAGAGGAAGATGATGGACTTAACAGACTGAGATGTATTTTCGTTCCTTGGTGTTTACATTATTTTTGACAGCAAGGAGCCCCAGAGCAGGAACTAGTTCCAAGCAAAGTCCCCAAAGAATATTGACAAGGAAAAACAGCCACTGAGCTGTATGAATCCACTTGCTACAAAATTCCAATACACACATAATAACCAGCATATGAAGCTTAATCCTTATAGAAAAACAATTCAAAATCCAGGTACATTCATGAGGCCCTCCCCATGTCGTGCAGCACTAAAGTTTCAAGGTGGGTTCCTGTTCCTGGGATATAGCACTGTCTTGCTGGTTATAGCAAAGGTACCAGTGGCTGTACCTGGCATGAAAGAAGTAAACAGCAGCAACTGCAAAGCTTGACCTCACATTGATGGCGCAGACAGGGACAATGAGCAGTTTGCCCAACGCTGGGGTATCGTGAAGACCTATCTCCAAGTTCTAGGGAGTAAACGTGGCCTTTCATTCAGTCGGCAGCACCCACATTTTCCTTTTGACTAGGACATACATTCTTGAGTATGTGATTTTCTATTGGTTAAACTTAGTTGTACTCTCTCACTTTGTACCCTTAACATCACATGCAAGACTGCTTTTGATAAGGAATAAGGAGATCTTTTTCATCCTACAACATCAACCAGCCTGCAAAAAAGTATTACCGTAGATTGATATTGCATAACAGTATTATAAAGAATAGCACTAACCCAGGTGACCTGACCCTTCTCATATAATAATTTTCTCTGTCACAGTAATTTACACTTACACACGTATCACTGAAGAAAGGTATTTGGGGTTTCTACCAGAAGAATAACAGACTTGAAATTAGTGTTGAAAAACATTCACAGCCAGGATTTCACCCCCTGCCCTTGGGGTCTCTATTTTAGCTTTCTACACTGGCAACTTTCAACTTTTACTTCTCAATGAAAAAAATAACTAGCTTAATGATTTAGAAGAAAACACTCTTGGAGTACCTTATAGTTGCATATTAACTGGAAATGGCTCCTAATTCCAAATAGTTGTCTGACACCATGTCTGACTGTCTGTTCCTCCATTCTATTGATCTCTCCTTTGAACAAAGCAGACAGATATCCAGGTGCAGCTCTTTTAGGAACAAATTGCCCTTTCTCCAAGCTGACATCTTTAGAATTAAGAACTCAGAGCCAGCCAATGTGCAAAAACACTTCTCCTCTGCCACATGCTTAGGTGGGTCAGAAAGTCAATCAAATTCTACTTCACAAATAAAACTAATTCCTATAATATGAGATGGGAGGCCACATTAATATTTCTAAGACCAAATATTCTCCCTCAAGTAATATAAATTGTAGGTATGACTTATATAATTGTAGGTATGACATAGTCCCAATGCTCTATCGACTGTTCATGGTATATGAAAGTAATTAGGCTTCTTTGAAAGCCAGAGCTGTGTTGAGAACTCTATTTGAGTAAATACAAAAGAAAAGCATTTTGAGTGTTATTTTTAATGTTTCCAAAAAAGTTAACATCTATAAAAATATTGTTTCCACTTTTCTGTATAGAAGTCACTGAAGGGGGATGTGTGAAAGTCTGTGGAAACACAGTATACTGGCATACTGCCAGCTGGAATCACACGGAGCTCTAACTCAAATCTGGCCAGGCCGCAAGTCAAAGCGTGTCCTACAAAATATAGTACACATGAAAAATGAACACAATCATTTTAACTATAGCCCATGGGTAGCTGAATAGTCAATGGACAATGTCCAGACCATATAGAAAAATAGAACACTGATCCACCACCTGCAGAAACCAGTCCAGGAAGCCACAATCTTTGTAGCCATTGGCCCCAAATGGTTGGTAGTTAATCAATAAACGTAAACTTCCCCCAGTGTTGCCCCCTGTCTCCAAATTGGGACCACCCAGTGAAAGTCAACTCTGATCACAACTCTGATCTGGCTTCTAGGTTAGCCCATTTCCAGCTTCCTGTGCCAACAGCGTCAAGTCAGGGCACACCTGAATCCTCCACCTCTCTTCCCTCTTCTCTCCCGTCCCCTTCCAACACTATAAAGCTTTTCTATTCCCCTGCTTGCCTTTGAGTTTCTACCAGCCACATGTGATGATGGCTGACACCCTTGTTCTTGAAAGCCCAGAAGAGCCTCTGCTTTTTTTCATTTGCATGGCTTTTCCCCCTTATACCTGGTTCTCCCTGAGGAACTTCTAGCCTGCCTGGGCCCCTGCTAGGAATTCCCTCAACTTTTCCCTTCTCCAGCCTGCAGCATCTGCATCCTTCCCTGCTTCCTTGGGCTGTGTTTCTGTGGATGAACTGTTTCTCCTCCATTCTGGGCCAGTCCTTCCAACTGTATTCTTTTTCATTATTTCTACTCCTTCTCCCTTGACCTTTGGTTTCAATCTATTGTGTCCCTTCGCATCCCACACATTCCACTAGGACAGCAGAGGAACAGTCCCAAGGCATCCACTGGGCCAAGCACAGTGGGGCTACTGTGAAGACAGGATATAATGAAGCAACAGTCTGGCCTCACCAGGAAAAGGGAGCATTACAGATTGATTCACCTGCATATATTTCAAGTGAAAATTGAACAGTCCAGGTCTGGATGCTAAGAGAACAAAGAAAAAAGCTAGGAGCCAATAGCAACCAATTCAGGGGTCAGAGTGTCAG